>WBNH01010461.1:165711-422350 GCA_013401255.1 Urocolius indicus | reverse complement strand
CCCTACCATTCTGTGATTCTATGATTGATGAAATTACAAGAAAATGTGATTTTGTTTTTGAAGCACAACATATATCCCAGATGACAGAGCTACAGCTATTAGCTGATAAACAAAATAAATTTAGTTATGGTAACAGAGGTGCTACGTAATTATATTCTTACTATAGTAGTAGTAGTTGTACAATGTGTGTGCATGTGTGTAGATAAGCCCTATAAGGACTCTTTTTCCAGTCCCCCTTTCATCTGGATGACATTACTGACATTTCTAACTAAAGCAAGTGAATATATGATTTGTCAAATCAGAACACAGCAATTTGTTTTAACTTTGACCTTGTCAATTAATGCCACAGTAACCACGGGGCAGATGGAGACCCCAAGAGAATCCAGTCTCCATGCCCTCTTTTACATCATTGTGGACTTAAAAGTTCATTTTAGTCTTTTATTTCTATAGCCTGTAGTCCCAAGTATTTAATTCAGAGGGTTGACTTCCAAAGCATCAGCCTCTTATTAACATGCAGGGAGAATCAAGCTCTTGACAACTCTCACTTGAGAGTCTAAATGAAAATGAGGCATTTCTGTCTCCCCTACTGCTACCAGAAAAGGTGCTTGTCACTTTGGAAAATCAGATCACTTCTTGTCAGACAGACTTTTCCATTTCAATGGAACAAATATGCTTAAATCCACAAGTCTAGACTCCAGGACTTAAAAATTACGGCCTTTTGTCTCATCCTAGGAGCAATGGCACTCTAGAGCACAAAGCAGGGATGTCTGCAGGGAGGCTGTCACTTTAGAAATTGTGTTTAGCGGTCTGACAGACTGAGGAGCCACTGCAGTCACCATAATCAAGGTGACATTCTCCTATGAGGAGACATACTACTGTAGAAAGTTACAGGAATGCTTATTTGGAAAATTAATCTGTAGACAGATCAGAAACTTCAGGCTAACAAAATTAATTTTCAGGAAAACTAGAAGAACAGATTTGAAGAGGGGGACAGGACAAGTTGTTGGTTATTCAGGCCATCAGTCATCAGTCCACACTGCACAATTTTAGATCAGAAAGTTCACTGTTATTATGCTCAGTCTAATGCTTATGAGTATGCTGAACAAGACACCAGGAGGAGTAATGATAAATCACGGGGACATTAAATTCATGAGAATTAAATTTTGGAGGAGTTGGAAAAGGGAAATGGATGAGAAGTGCAGATTATTTTCAGTCCTTTTGCATACAGAAACGATGATGGGTTTTCAGAAGAAACAATCCAAGTTGCACTGATTAGAAAATATTCTAATGTGCCACTCATTGGCCCTCCTGAAACATCTGTGTGTCTGTAATACACTTCAGGGTACATTCAGGGCTAACCATCAGGTTCCCTGCAGTGGTCAAGGCTCTAACTGGATTGTATGGCTACTCCCCAACTTCCAGAAGGCTGCTGGGACTAGCAAGGGGGTACTGATCCCTTTCACCTCAGAATTCAGAATCCGGAACATGTAAGGAACCATCTATGTGTGCTCCTCAGGTACTCTCAATTTTGTAACACACACTGCTTTTCTGGGTAGTTCTCCAACTGAGATATTTTAGGACAGAGGAGTCATTTCACACCTAACAATCATCCATGTTTACAGCCCACAATGCATGCTGTGTTCTCCAAAACAAATGAGCATATCCCCTGTAACATCGATGAAGGAAGAAAAGTAGCTTTTGAAACAGACTTTGTATGCTGAAATGCAAAAATCCAAGTCAGTTAAATCAGATCTCCCTGAAGGTTCTCAAAGACTTTCACATCTCCCTGCTGATTATGTGAGAAAGGTGCTCATTTCATTTACTTTAGGAAATTTGGTTCATTAAATAAAAATTCATGGGAGGCTGGTGTCTGGATTGGGCAGACAGCTGCTGCTCAGCCCACAGCTGTTTTCCTCTCTGGAAAGCCTCATCTATTAGCAGGAGCAGTCTTTGCCTGCCATTGACCACCCTTCTGCTCACTTTGTTAACAAGAATTTATCATGATCAATGATGTCTCTATAGCACTGAAGTGGAAAGGAGAAGGCATAGTCTTTCTCTTCTGCTAGGCAAACAACAGACTGTAATACTTTGCTTGCTGCCCAGTGTAAAGAGAGTTTTTTATTTGCTGCACCACTTTTAGCTGGTTTTGTCAAAATAAATACCCTCCTCGATTTTTGTGTTACCCTTACCCTATTATTGTGTGAACAATGATTTCCCTCTTGATCAAATGCATTCATGAACTGTATTGTTTTCCACAAGATCTTGCCAAATATCAGACAAAAAATATCAAAGCTCATGAGTTAAAACACATTTTGCCAAACCTCATTACTTGGACAGGGGAAGGTGGTTGGGAAAGGATATTCTTCTTAATGGAAAACATCATAATAATTTTTGAAAGTATAAATTTTCCCTCTGGTAGCTTTCCCCAGCACGTCACTGACCCTGTGCTAAGTATAAACAAACACCTTCTACATTTCCACAGCTCAGGAACTTGTCTGAAGTAGAGATGTTAATTTTCTCTGCATGTTTTTAATCTAACAATTAAAAAGAAATTAGAAGGGATATACAAGGTTGTTTGTTTTTTTTTTTCCATCTTGCTGCAGTTAAAACTTCTCATTCCAGAGGGATGGTACCTTTTGCCATCATAATGTCAGAGAATGAGAAAGCAAAAAATACAAATTTGAAATTAATTTATGCAGTTTGAGCCTTCCTTCTAAAAAATAAACAACCAGAACTTTTGACAGCAATTCTGAAAAACCTCTGAGAAGTTTTCACACTTGTATTAATTCATTTCACCTGTAATTTTCCTAAAAAGCCATAACTCTACCAAATGCATAAATGATTAGGTGTATGGCTACCAGGACATTTGATATCTTACAGAAATATTGACTGGGTGTTTTGGTCTGCAGTACACCAGAAAGACCCCAATCACATTACTGGGGACACGATTATGATTTTTTAAACAATTGTTTCAGATTTGCTGTAGAATCAGCAGTGTCTTGAAGACCATAGTACATCAGTTGTCCATTAGGATTTATCAAAAGCAGCGTGGTCTGAGTAGGATCTTCAAATAAAACACACCATGAAATAATTTACCTGACTGAGACAACTAAAGGAAATGCCTAGATCGCTCAGTCAAGCTCTGAAGAGCTCAACTTAAGTGGGAAGGTTTTCTACAGATTTTGGGCTTGATGGTGAACTGTGTTCAACTTTGATTTTGGTGGGTTAGGGTCAGGCAAGTGCTGCTGTTTATTCCCACTGTGCTCTAAACAAACAAAGTCATTCAGACTGTGGTGTTCTAAATTCCAGTGGTGGATGACTGTGTATGAGAATGAGATAAGTTTAATCTGCTTCTGAAATGGCCTCAGAGTTGAAGATACAAAACCAATACATTTGGCACAGTATCTCATTTTGAGTAGTCTGGATTTATCAGAAATTTCAAGAGGTGGCATGTGAAGAAAGAATATGCCTTATGTTTTAAGACAGAAGATGACTCAGAGTGGCTGAACAGGTAGAAGTTTGGTACTTTGGGTATCCTACCTGGCTTCCCGCTGTCGTTCCAGAGGATCCTGGGTCTCCTATAGCATATCTGCTAGGCCTGTGTGGATATTTCACCTAGTTTAGGGAATTTCAAGAAATATTAGAGCCTCTGTTTCAGCAGTGAAATCTCAGCCTCCCCTGCCAGCAGTAATACATATGCACATACACAATGCTTCCATGATCAAAGCAGTATGTGATTAATTAAAACCAAGTCACAAACAGCAACTCAACCATGGTTTGCTCAGTCTTGGAATGGTTGTTTATTCCAAAGTCATGAAGTTTCCTGTAAAGTAAATAACTTCAGAGTACAGTGTCTTAATTACATAATGAATAAATGTATGGTGCTTTGTCAAATGCAATAAGAAACATAACTGACATGAGGGCATCCTGCTAACAGAATGTAAATATAACATCTGAACAGCAACAGAACTCAGTAGCCAAATACTTCAATTATCAGGATTGCCATTAAGTTAAAATGGTTAATTCAGTCTAGTATTTTTGGAAAGAAGCATCCGTTCCATACTGCACTCAGGATTTTGAAATTTAACTAAAAAAATTAGAAATTAAGAAATTTGCCAGACAAATCTGTAAAACTGTTTTCAGGTACGACTGTCCACATTTTACAGATAGGAAAAAGGAACATGGGATTTCAGAAAGAAGCTTAATGCAGTTGGGTATCAAAATCTCAGTGAAGTTGAATTCTTCATGTTACTCTGAAAATCCTAAGCAGTGACTGGTTTGCAAGGAAATTTTTTAAGCCCATGGGAGAAAGCCCACGATATCTCCCTATATGATCCCTTTTTTGAGACAATGGTTTGCACCTACCCTTATAACACTGTGTAATTAAGAAAGGGACATCATGGAAAAGATTTCTGCACATGACTTAGGAAAAATAGAAGGAAAAAAGAACAGAGGACTCAGGAAAAAGAGATATAGAATAAAGCAACAACCCAAAGATTTTTTGATGATAAACTTTTTAGCTCTGCCTCGTGATACAGAGAACTATTACGAGCTTTGCTTCATTTGATGGGAACTAGCAGAGTCAAAATGCCTCTTGCTTACTCTTTGAAGGTTTACAACGCATGTAGTTACAACAGTGACCTAGTAAAATCCTTCAAGCCAGTGAAACAGTTCTTCTGTTGTGTTGGGGAATAGTAAATTGAAACTACAAAATGGGCTGGTTCATATGACAAGAGCATGACTTGTTAAGGGCATGAACCCAGTAAGAACTATTCTCTGTCTTAAAAGTCAAGCCTGGAGTAAAAAAATAAAAATGAAAGCTCAGGACCAAATCTTGCTTTCTTTTCCACTTGGAAACTAAGCAGACATTTCTTTTCAAAGAATTGCACTACATCCTGATCTATAAAAACATAAGAACAGATTGAAATTACATTAATGTAAACAGGCATTTCTGAAAAGAACACTGAGTACTCAAAATTGTTTCTGTTAGTACTTCCAAAACAGTTCTCCTGCACATTGTATAGAGACAGAAAAAGTAAAGGTCACCTTTCTTTTCAATACATTATTTTAATTTCAGCCCTAGTGGAAAAAATATATAATTACAGAACTGGAAATTCAGAACAAATTTTCTGGCTTCCTTCTTTTGGGACAAGAAAGAGTGAAGGGAAGAATGTGGTCAGTAGTGAAGACGTCAAGACCTGCAACTACAGAAAAGAGGGGGCATTCATTTTCTTCTATCACATTACACTTGTCAACTGGAAATAAACACTTCCAAGGCTTATTTCTTAAAAGAAAAACTGGAAAGTTGAACTTAGTTTATTCCTTTTTCCAAATTTTAGGCATGGCAATCTAGGGTCCATAACTTCCTTTCTGAGACTGGATTTTGATTAATTATATTCTGTGTAGTACTCTGGTTTAAACAAGTCCTTTGACTAATGAGATCACAGCTTAAGGTCTTCTCTGGTTCAAACAAGTCCTTTGACCAGTGAGATCACAGCCTAACGTCTTCTCTGGTTCAAACAAGTCCTTTGACTAGTGAGATCACAGTCAAAGGTCTTTTTAGGATACCCAAACTTGAACCAGCATGCCCAGTTCTTGGACATTTACCAGGTCAAACTCTTACATGACTCTCAAACAGTTATCCAAAGTGAGATAAAATTGCATCGTTTGTCTTCTTCCTTTCCAAAATAATTCAGACATCATTATGAAATAGGCAATTTGTGGTTAAAGAGGACTAAATGGTCAACATATTCCCTGCCCTTAGTTACAGACAATTCTCTCATGGGAGGGCTGCTGCATGCACAAAGGTCCATCAAGCCCCTAGCAACTGGCTTAGTTTCAGGGCTCCAGTTCTGTAACAGCTAGGTCTAGACCTGATGCAGACACTGCTTAGAAGGTTCAGATCAAAGCGTAGACATGATCCTAGAGAGATGTTTTGCTTTAAAAGGAAGACAGTCACTTGACAGAACTCAGTTTGTGGTAGTATTGCTTAGCTAGAACAGTACTTTTCACTGAAGAAGGTTGGAAAGAAAAAAATAAAATCAAAGAATGTTTTGTCATTAGAAAATAATACTTTTTCCCAGTTGGTTTCCACTCTCGTCCTAAGCATTTCTGAAGATTTGGTTTTTTAAAACAGATATGTTCTGGGCATGATAACATTTCACAAGTAAAAAGCTGTTTAGTTTTTTTTTGTTCTGAAATGAAAATATATTTATAGAAGACATACAAGACAATAGAACTAAAAAAACCCGAATCAACATATGAATATTATGGAACTAATATACCTGGCCCAGTCAAAATATCTGCTTTGATATCAGTCTGAGACAAATGTCACAATGTCAACCATCACGGCCCAAGAGAACCATTTCTTTCCTAAATGTGCTTCCTCAAATTTGCTCTTGCAAGTGATCAGAAGGAACACAAGGAGAGAAAAATCCAGTGTGACTAAGGGTTTCACAACCGGTTACATATGCGACAAGGCTACTTATTTCAGGAAAAGGTAACTTATAAGCCCAGAGTTTCATTAATAAGTGAGTCCTGGAAGAGGGTCTTGGTCGTATCTGGATCTCAGTGAAAGCTCTGTGCTTCTGCAGCCGCATCAGTGCCTCCTTCTCAAAGATGCTGAGCAGAACATATGTATTGGGAGTTGTCTACTTAACAGCACAATCCTTCTTTCTCTTTATAAACAATGAGCTCTCAAGCTCCCTGAAGCAAAGAAACCAGGCAAGGAAATATTTAATCAGTGAAAGGAGGAATTTATATGCAGTTGATAAACCAGGGGCTGTATGGAAACAGAGAATATAATTCAAAAAAAGCAAACCTTTCACCATTTCCCTTATCACTGCTGCTGTCCTGAAGTGCCTACATGGGAAAGTAAGAACATGACTTAATTCCAGTGATGGCCACAAATGACCTGAATTTCACAAACCAAATCCTCATTTCTCATTCAGAAGATGATACAATCTTTGCCATTCTAGATTTCCCCCATTTTCCACACAGCTGTCCTTGTGGCACTGTTCCTCTTCTCATTCTGAAAAGCATCTAGGACGCTGCAACTTATCACTTTCCTAAAGCCACTCAAAGAGACAAGACCCACATTGGTCTGTGTACATTAAGAGAATTATAAAGGCTGGTGTATTTTTCTTTTTTAAATTGAGGGCCTTTGCACTTGGCAAAGTGACATTTACCTGAGTTAAAGGAAGCAGAGGGTGGGAGAAGCTTCTTGACACAACATATGTTATGAAGGGAAAGAGAGCAGAAAAGGACAGTGACACATGGATGAGGCTATTTCCAGTGATCCAAAGGTTAGGGCACATCTCCAGATAAAGACTGAGGGTATACAGAGAGGAAGAAATGGATTTGAAAGCTCAGTTACCACTAATCTTCCCCAGAGAGGGAGAAGACTGAGATTACTGAAAGCACAAATGCAGCCAGCTACAATAGACAATGCTTCACTATCAAGTGAAGGCTCTTTGCCAAGTTGTATCTCAGTCATGTTTTTAAGCTCTGCTTATGTTTGTCAAAAAGCATATATTTAGCAGTTACAAGTGCTTAAGCAATCAAAAACAATAATGCTATAGGTGAATCTTCACATTCTTACCAAACACTTTTAAACATTTTTGTCGTTCTGACACAACAAAGGAAAAACATAGCACTTGGGTCTCTACTTCTCTGTAGAGGTTTTGCCATTTATTCTTCAAGATCACTAGTGCAAGTATGGGCAGGGTAGATTCAGATGTCTGTGGAATTTGGCATTCACTATCCTCATCTGTTCTGGACAGAACATGCTTTCAAACATCTAACACCTAATCAGGTACAACCATACATTCTGCTTCCCAGTCCCTGAAAAATACGCTTCTACAGAAGCTACAGAAATACAAAAGGACATGTCCACACTCTCAGCTACCCACACAACTGAAACTGCACTCAGAAGTCAGATCTGCTCATTGTCTACACAGTTCACCCTCTGATATGACAGGTCTGAGGTACAGGCTAGAAAGCGCATGCTGCTGCTCAGCCAGCTGCATTTTAACCTGCTTTCATCTCACACTGCAGATTCAATCCGAGAGTCCTTGACTTTCTCTGATGCCAAAGTGTACCTTTAGAGTAGGCTCTGACTCAGCATCATTCAAAGATGTGATGGCCAATATTGTGACACAGCCTGCTTCTGACTGCATATCATGTATCACTGCTGCATTTCTCCTTAAAACAGTTGTTTTCCTCTTTGCCTTAAGCCTCACCTCTTCCCAGCAGCTTGCAGAGTTTCTGCACATTCCTAACCGGGCTGCACTGAGTGCAGCTCAGGACACAGTCCAGTCTATGTGCTTCCTGGTATTTTGCATTTCCTTCAGATTGATAAAGGGAGAAGAAAAGGCTCAGAGGTGTTATTTATTCAATTCAGAAGCAACCCGTTACCACCGTGTTACATTTCTAACACGAAAATACCACCATGAGAGAATCTGTTATCCCTGAAAAAGAAACTACGTGCTCTCTGGAAGTCAAAAGAACTGCCCTGCTGTCGATGAACAGATTCTTGGTTACAGTACAATGAGGAAGTCTTGGCTTTTCCTCCTCCACCTCTCACAGGAATTTCTTCCCCAGGGTTGTGGAGTATGAGATGAGCAATGCGACCTTGCAGTGACAGAATTTTAATGTGCGACTGGTGCACCAAAAGCAATGCAGCAGCATCCTTCCTCTCAGTGTTGCTATGTACACTAGACATTTACGTAACACTGCTGCTCATCCTCAAAGCTGTCCTTACCTAGGGTCAGCAGCAACAAACACAGAATTTATTTAGTCAACTGTCAAAGCTACTTACAGCCAGCACACAGAACTACACGCTCCAGTATCTTGGTGAAGAGGAGTTAACAGGTAAAGCCATTCCCAATCCCAAAGCTGCAAAACAGAAGCAGATGGGTTTTTTTTTTCTTAACTAGAAAGAGTCAAATAGTGGATTTATTTCAAACAAATTGCATATTTTCAAGGTGTTTACTAAAATGTACTGATTTTCTTATGTGCTTTAGCATCTAGCTGTGCATAGAAAGGGAATGTTAATACATTAGCTCTCAAACCCGAGAGAGACTTTGTATCCACATACAGTGGGGCTTGCTTGTAGTTTCTAGAGTAGAGGAGCCAGGAAAAATGTTTCACACCTTCCTCTTCACTCCTGGGTTTGAAATATTTAATCCTGTTCTTTGTTGGCATTCATTATGCTCTCTTGCACTCCTTGGTTTGATCCTCAGTTGTCATCAGCGTACCTGAAGCTTCAGAGGTCATCAGACATATTATATGTATCCCTGAAAAATGTATATTCATTGCAGAAAAGCTCAGTTCAGCATGAGCACCAGTGGCATTTTGCTTAAACCTTGCTGTTACATCTTCTTTGTTTAAAAAAATAAAAAACTGGGTTTATTTGTGAGAGGTGGGAACTGTGAAGATAAATCAGATGCACAATCCAGAGAAGAATAGGTCTAGTTTATCTTAAATCATGCTGGCATGTTTATTAAATGATTGCCAGGCTGAAGTGAAAATTAATCTCCCTAGAAGCCATTTTATTTTTAAAAACACTAGATATTGCATTTTAATAACTATGCCTCTTCTCTGACTTATGGGGTTTGAACTGCTATAGGCGACAGCCTCCTGCCTCCTTCTCTAAACAGTGTCTCGCAGTTTGAAACTATAACCTGCTACGTTGGTGTTAGTAGAGGCTTTTCTCTTAGGCTGCTGTTCTAAAAACAAGTCTCTTGCCAAACCATTACTTCTCTGCTCTGTTAGGCTGTTGCAGCTGAATTACTGTTCCGAATGTGGCTGATGTATTATCTGCCCCTTCTCACTAAGTTCCAAATCTGTTCTTCACTTTAGAAGAAACAAAAGAAGTGCAAAGGGCCGACTCTGCACTTGCTTGCATTGGCTGCAAAGTGTGCTCACTGGTAGCTCTGTGCTTCCACCAGACTGTCCACAGGTTCAAGTACATTCTCCTCCCTGTAAGGCAGATCTGAGGCTGTAAGCCCATGACTGGCATGCAGTGGAAGCTGAACATGCACAGTGTTTTCATATGCATCATCACATCAGGCTTGTGTGGGCAGGAGTCTTCAAACAGGGAGAAGGTTTATCTCTTTTCCCTTTGCAGCAGCTGTTCTCTAGTCTGTTGTGGCAAAACAGTCAGCATGTTGCAGAAAAAATTGATTTGGCTTAAACTTTCTTCCACCCTAAGCACTCACTGGCTATGCATCTGCAGTGCACACTGGTGTCCTCTCCCCTGGCCAGGTTTAAGGTTGCATGTTGTGATGTCTCATACTCCTTTCAGTCTTTGTCTCCTAGAGAAGTAAATAAAACACCAAGGAAGAACTCACATGCTCATCATATGCTGATATAGGGAAGTGTTGCTCCAAACTCAATAGCTTCATGAAGAGATGTCCTTCCGACTTCCCAGGTGAAGGTCACTCCTCGTCGGGCCTTCCCACACTCCATCAGGGCCCACCTCTGCAGTCCTTTGCTACAGCAGTGAACGTTTACTCACACAAGTCATCTCAGTGCTAGGGGAATCGAATTTCTTGGGAAAAATTAATTAATCCAGCTGTTGGCTGTGTAAAGCCCTGACTCTCATGCTTCTGTACAAAGGCTGGATTCTCATTCCAGGGAAAGGGCTTGGTTTCCATCTATCCTGGCTTCAGCTGGGACATAATTAATTTTCTTCCTCATAGGTGGTGCAGTGCTGTATTTTGGACTTAGTATGACAATAATGTTGATAACACACTGATGTTTTAGTTGTTGCTACACAGCACTTATCTGTAGTCAAGGATTTTTTAGCTTCCCATGCTCTGTCATAGACAAGGTGCACAAGAAGTTGGGAGGGAGCATGGCCAGGCGACCTGATCTGAACTAGTCAAGAGGCTTTTCCAATACTATAGGATGTCATGCTCAGTATTCATGCCCAGTATATAAACTGGGAGGAGTTGGCAGGAAGGTGCCAATCGCTACTCAGACACTGGCTGGACATTGGCAATCAGTGAGTGCACTGGGCATCACTTGTCTGTCTTGGGTTTTATCACTCTCTCATTTTGTTATCTTCCTTTTTGTTACAACTACTATTATAATTATTATATTTTATTTCAATTATTGGATTGTTCTTATGTCAGCTCACGAGTTTTACTTTTTCCTGATTCTCCTCCCCATCACATCAGGCTGGGGGGCAGTGAGTGAGTGGCTGCCTAGTTGCTGGCTGGGGTTAAACCACAACACCATCATGGCAGGGCAACATTCCTAGTTTAGAGAAAAGTCCTGAATAATTTACAATGAATGAAACACAAAGATTCTGTTGAGCAAACACTGAAGGGTCTGCAGTTTTCTGACAGAGTGAGAAGCAGCAGAATACATGGTGGGATCCCTCCCCTTCCAGCAGGACATTCAGGACAGACTCACAAGATTCAGTTTAAAGCATAAAGAGACATTAAATTATGTAAATCTGCTTATCTGTAAATGTGGAATTAAGTGCTCTCAGTCTTCACTTACTTGCCTGGTAACAAGTTACATTTTCATGTATGCTTGGCTTACACATAAAAAACAACTATGGAAAGAGGGCTTGGCTCAGTTTTGCAAGCTGGAGACACACTCAGAAGCAGCAAGGACAATGCAGCCTGTAGAACAACCGTGTTTATTGCTAACTTCTGCCACTTCTGAAGCCGAGTCACAATCACTAAACCTTCAATTTTTTGCTCTTCTAAAAAGCATAGCTCAAGGAAAAAAGCACCAGAGACTTTTAGTCTTTCCTCAAACTCATCCTCATCTGGCCTAGCAATTACTCACATCAGCCATAGAAAGGTTTACACAAAATAAAAGGCAAATACATATCAATTAGCTCTTTTCGCTGCAGGTGCCCTGATGTGACCCCAAAACATGCATTAAGCCTCACAAAACCCTAGAAAGGCTGACAGTCCCAAGCCTGTTTTACAAGTTGATCAGCTCAGGTTGGTACAAGACAAAGAAAGAGAAGACACTGTCTCTGCTCTGATCCTGCTCTGACAGCACTGCCTATCAACAACAACAGGCATTTCACATGCCTACACACAGCATTAGCTCCTGCTACAGCACAGAACAAGAGCACTGTACTAGTACTACTATTTTAATTATAAAACACTACCTATATAGGAGCTGAGGCAGAAAATATAATCTGTTTTAGCACAGAGCTAACCATAAAGCTAGTTGCTCATTATATGGTAATAGATTTGATATTTATCAGAGACAAGATGTGAAAGCTACAAAGAACATCATGATTAGATGACTTTAAACCATATTTAAAGACCATTAGATACTAGATCTTAAAATGATGAGGAAAAAGATCACTGTCTGGTTGTGGTTAATAGATGCAGTCATGATTTCCATTATGCTTTAAGCTAAAGGCCAGTAAGCAAAAATGCCTGCAATATCAGCAATATCTAGCATTTGCATTTTGCCATTAGTGCTGTGTTTATTATAATACTCATGCAGGCAGTATTAGAAATACATCTCAATGATTAAAAGATCCAATCCTTTGCTGCAACATCTGCAGGTTTACAGTGACAGATGAGTGAGATCCAATGGGAAAACAATGATCCTTCCAGCCTCAAAAAAAACCATGTAAATCAGTAGCTGCCACATAGGTTCCCATCTTACACTCCATTTCTGTTTTGGTTTCTCTCCTCTAGGCTGCTTTAAAGAATTCCCATCAATAGGAGTATGTCCATCCCTTTCCTTCCCCCATAAACTTCAAATTGGGCAGAGTCAGAGGTAAAAACTTTAATGCAGAGTCCAGACACTGCAGGAACGTGCCCCTGTATTTTTGCTGCTGCACCTCTACTCTGCTGCATCACTGAGAGCAACTCCTTAGCTAAAGCTGCCAAAGCAAAGACCAAACTCATTTTCACTAGCTACACATACAACATGCCTATGCATCACCTACTAGAAAAATGCTTCTCTGAACACTGACACTTGTAGACCTGTGTACAGTGTTTGTGTTGTCAGATGAATAGTGTCTTTCCTATTTGAATAAAAGAGGTCTTCACTGGAAAGATGGAAACCAAATCAAATGCACTGTGCTAAACACAGGTGAACTACAGGCAAGAGCGATGCTTAATGTCTGTGTGCTGCAAACACTACAGGGTATTGCTCCCAAGCTTCTGCTGGAGACTAAGAGGCAGGTTTTCAGCATGTGCAAAGTGATGCTGCTCTATTAAGATGCACTAGAATGGTGCCCGTTTATGCCAGCCTGACTTAAAATGCCAGGCTGACTTAAAATGCCCTTTTCTCAGCAAAATAAGGAAAAGGAGGTAAAGAATTATAGGAAGCTGGACTGGCTATTGGATGGAGGAAAAAAAAACTATAAAGTGCCTGTTTCAACCTCTACCCCTTCCATGGCAACTATGAGCAGAGTGGAATACAGCTGTGGAGATGAGAAGGGAAGGACAGTTTAAATGTGGATGTTTCAGACCCTCCCCTTTGGAACACACTGAATCCGTATCACAGCTCTTACAAGGTTTCTGTCTGTGCACATGATGCAAAGAGCCACAGTAATGAGAGTTTCATTCTTACTCTGTTGTAGATCTGGCTTGATCCTGCATTCAGTGATATCAGTGCAAACAAGTGGGACTCCAGAGAAAGTACTCAAAGGATCACAGTCAACCAGACATACTCTGGGACCTCCAAAATTGGATTTCAACCTGCTGCATTGTGAAATACTCAGTAAAAGCATCCGCATGCTTATAGTATTTGTTATTCATGGCACAGGAGTGCAGAGTGACTGTGACTTCCACATTGAGCACGTGGTATAATGAAAAAACATATCCTGTCTGCTCTTGCAGATCACTTTTCTTACTCCACCTTTCTGGCTGCATAAATCACACTTAGTTTGCAAACTCACTGAATGCTGAATTGATGCAAGATAGAGAGTTCTCCACACACAGTTGCTTGCTCACCAAAAGGCTGCGATTTACACCATGGTGGAGTGTGCCCACAGGTGCTTACACAGTTGTGCTCACTTTTCCATAGGTTCACTTGCATCTTTCCCCATATTCCACTCTCTCTTCCATTCAGGGTGGGAATATTCACATCCATTATAGAAGTACATTAGTAAGAGTAACATTATATTTTAAATACAAAATCCCAACTCTGCAATGTATAAAACCTTTAATATGGCGTGTTTCCACTCCAAAGCCATGAGATTTGTATACCAACAAAACCAATAGTCTTTGTAATACACTACGTTTGTCATTTGGATTAACCTGGGGTTTGGTTTACTGATCCATCTTCAGAGAACTGAAGTGGATGAAGTTCAAAGGTTCCACAGATTCTTCCATCAGCTTTTAAAGCAATTGTTCCTCTCCCCAGCTTCTGTACTTTTTAATTAACAGAAACAACTCCAAAGAATCACTGAAGGCAGTATTATGTGAAAGCATTTGGGTTTGAGCATAAGCACTTATTTGTTGGTATACTGCTGTATCCATTATTTTCCAACGTCTTAAATAATCATAAATAAGAAAATTTGTGCTCTTTGGTACATTTCTGTCTGTTTAAACCACAGCTGAACTTTTAAATTGTACAAATAAAAAATTGCACTTTCATCTTCTAGAGAGTCTTGCTAGTCGAAGAGACTTTCAGCTGAAGGATTCTTTGTTATATTCAAACCTTGTCCCGTAAGAGTTGCTGCTGTTGCTCAGTTTATGAAGTATCTTAGAGATTTTGTTTGGTCCACAGCAGAAAACTCCAATGGTCTTCCTGTTAAAAAAAAATATTAAAAAGTTATGACTCTGCAAATAAAGAGTAATACTGACAGACAGAACTGGATCCTGGCCTCGCTATATAAGCCAATTATTATCTTAAGGTGAGAACAGCTCACTAGATCATGTAGTCAGTATTACTGAAGCCACCAGACCTCTCCAAAGTATTCTCTCAAGTCCTATTACTTATTTAACCATGACAACTCTTAGAAAAATGTGCCCTATCTTAAGTCTGAAGACACTAAGTCATAAAAAGTTACTACTTCCAACTATAATTTTTTCCAGGACTAATGACTCTTTTTTTGATAAAAAATATAATGACTTCGTGAGTGTAACTTGTGGTTACATCATCAGGAGATCTAGTCACTAATAATGAATCATTACACTAACAAAAACAGAGCAGTACTGACCCATGATTGTTTCTGGCAGCAGCAGAATAATTTTAGCTCTTCAGCTTTACATTATCATGCAGTCTTTCCTTCAACAGCTATATCTGAAAGTCTTCTGAAAAGCCAAACACAGAATATGACCCTTGTTCATCATTCACAGCTCTCAGCCCGGGTTGATTAGTTAACCTCACTTTTTCACACTGCTCCACCGACAACAGCTCTCTATTCTCCTCAAACGCAGGCTGTGTCAGTCTGACAGTCAAACAGCATCTAAGGGTTCAGAGCAGTAGCCAGTATCAAAACCTGGCACATCCAGAACAGTGAGACTGAACCCTTCATGATATTCATCATGTCCCTTTTTCTGAAGGAAAAGGAAATTAGGTGCTAGCTCTTCTATATACTGAAAAAGAAAATCTCTTTATCTTCCTGCTGAAATTGTGCCACTACAGAAAAAGATTTGTAAGATTTACTGGGATGGAGAGAGACCATGCAAGAAGGAACATGTCTTCAACTGTGATCTACAGCACTCACTAAGAATCACAGAATCATTTCAGCTGGAAGAGACCTTTAAGGTCATCGAGTCCAGCCTTTGTCCCAGCCCTATCAACCACTAGATCTTTTCCCTAAGTGCATCCACCTGTCTCTTGAAAACCTCCAGTGATGGTGACTCCAGCACCTCCCTGGGCAGCCCGTTCCAATGCCTAACAACCCTTTCAGTGAAGAAATTCCTCCTCATATCCAGCCTGAACCTCCCCTGGTGCAACTTGAGGCTATTTCCTCTTGTTCTATTGCCTGTTACTAGGGAGAACAGACGAATACCCACTTCACTACAACTACCTTTCAGGTGAGAGTGTGAGAAATCTTCCCTGAGAGAGGCTGAAGACTTGAGTTCTGGTCCCCATCTCCAAGACTGTTTCAGTATTTTTTACAGTAGCTATTTACTATATTTTAACACATGCAAGACAATCAAATGCACAGTTTAAAGCTGCCTGTGTATGTGTTTGGTGAGAGAAGGGAACCAATGCATACAAGAAGAAATCTTTGAGGCACACTGTCAAGTGTATGTACCTGCTATTTAGCTGCAGCTTGGATAGCATGGCAATCCATGCTGTACCAGTGCACACCAGCACTGGCAGGGTACAACTGAGGACTCCAGCATCAAAAAGCGTTACAAAGTTCCACAGTTAACTGCAATGGTGTCCTTGTGCAGGCAGCTTACAACGCTGCCAGTAATTTCTTCCAATTACAATGTGTCTCATATGAATCCGTGGCAAATATTCATTAACTCATACTCTGTTCACATTTATGTATATCTATTAAACTTTCCTGTCCTGCCAGTATTCCTTTGAATGGTAACAAGTGTTGTGTTGGTGGCTGGATTTGCAGAAATAATGAGAGTGCTATTGCTCATTGCTCTCAACTTGCAGACTCTGAACACCCTCTAATCTGTGCACAGTGGAGAAAAAGGGTGCATGTGCTGCCACCAAGAATCTGACTTCTACTGTGCATTTAATTAAGAGAATTAATGTTGTTTTCATTAGTCTAATTAGTACAGACAACTGATAAATAAACCCCAAAGAGTCGGCTCTCTCTCTCCCTTTCATTACATATAAACATAACCCACAAAACACAGACATGCTGAAGCAGCACATACTGAGAATATATTTCCATTCCAGTATCATCCTTCCAAGATACATAGAATTTATGTCTAGTAAACAGAATCAGAGAAAGGTTAAATTATTTGCCAAAGGTCTCACACATAAGACCTATGGCTAAGAAGGTCTCCTGAAATCCAGCTGAGCCACTGAATCTTGAAGTAAGCCAGAGGCTCTCCAACTTCCTTCCCAGGACAACCACCATCAGCATCTATTCTGGATATCCCTCCATGTACCACTTGCCTCATCCAGTTCATACCTCACATCGTCACACCTATGCTCCTCCTTCCTTGCTAGCAGATACCTTCCTCCCTGCCTTACCTGGCTCCTGCCTGGCTGCTGAGACACAAGTAGTACATGGAGCAGCACACTACCTCCATGAGCTGATGGTCTTTAATTGTCTATCACTTGTTTAGATCAATGGCTCACTTTGTTGCTCAGATGAAAACAGACATCTAGGGAGGTGCTATGTCTGAAAAATCTTTATAAATACCGTTAAGATGTCTACAATTAGGGAAACTATGTTATAGGTCATTCTTTGTAATAATTAGAAACATTAATATAGGATTTTACTCATTCAGAGCACTAAGCAAATAACTCCTCAGTGTTACTTCCTATGGGATGAGTAGGTCAGCATGTATTCTTACATCTATTTTATGAACAGAAGGATGTGAGGGAGAGGTGAAACACTTTGCCATTTAGAGATTACAGAGTCAGGGCTTGAATGTACCATGGTGCTCCATGCCTTTCTCTCCTACAGATATTCATGGCTTTTTCTAGGTTAGCTTCTATCTCAAACAAAAAACATGCATCTATTTGACCTAAGCAGTCGAGGCACGGTGCAAGCTTTTCATCCAGGACACAACTAAACTGGAACAAGGCTGCTGCCTCATTCTCAAAAAGACAGCACAAACCCCCAAACCAGCGATTTACCACATAAACTGCCCCAAAGTACATGGTTGGGACTGTGGGTGTCATATAAAATACCAACAGCAGATGGCACGCCTCTGCTCCTCTTAGTCTGGAAGAATGAATCAGGAACCTGATCCTGTGTTGTCCCATGTCACTCTCTGAAAGTCTGGCAAAGCTCAGACACTTACAAATGCACTTTGCTTATTTGGGACCCAAACAACAACAGCAGCAACAATTCACAAACCACAAACCAATCAGATGGCTAAACCGATGAGAGGTTTGCCAGCTGTGTGTTTATTTATGTGCAGCTTTTGCTAAAATCACAGGATAAAAAGTGGAAAATATCTTGGCTGCCCAAAATCAGGCCCAAGGGGATGACTGCAAATACATGTGGAAGCCTGAACACTGCACCAGATGTTGTAAACAACTTGGTTGCCCTGTTTTGATTTCTTGGGGTGGGTTATTTTTTTGGTCTCTGTATTGCAGTGGGGTCATTTAGGGGGAAAGTTATGGAGAAATGAGAAATGAGAACTGAAATAAAATTAATAGGAGACCAGGAAGTTGTACTATAGAGGAAAACTGAAGTTCCCATCCAGGGAAACAGGAAGAACATTTAACTACAACTTTCTGGAAGATATCTAAATTACAGATTGTTCTGCTACCTGTCATGTTACATGTAACTATAGATACAGACCTGTATCTTTAAACCCTGATAAAGGAGTGACAAAAGGTGAAGAAGCCTTCATCTTAGCAAGTTGCAGTATAATCAAAAGAGTTGGAATGTTATTTAGGTACTAAAAGGCACCTTGCTTGGAAATGGTGGCACAATTTAAAGATTTGATGTGCAAATGCACAGGAAATGGTACTTGAAGTCTGATTAGGAGTAATGTGATGGAAAGCACAAAAGAAAAAGTATGACTACCACTAATAGCTTCATCTATATTATATGCACTTACAGCCTTGCAAGGAAGTGGCAGAAATCTCATCATTTGCATCTCTTAAACCTTCAGTCACACAGTTATACAATAACCAAAAAAGATATTAGAATGGAGTAAAAAAAGACATCAACATTCCTCTATGCATAGAGCCCTGAAATTCTTGCTTCTTGACTTCTGTATTTTCCTTTCTATTCCATGATTCTCTTCTACAAAACCCATTTCTAGGTGATACTCATTTCCACAGGTTGAGAATGCTACTATGGATACCTGTCTATAGCAACCTTGGGGGATTCCTCACAAAAACCTTGTCCACAATATCCTCTAGGACCTGAATTCAAGATGCATATATGGTCAGCAGCTTATACTGACAACAGTGATACACAGTAGGACTCAGTAATTCTCAAGAGCCAGGGCTCAGTGTCCTCTAGTCATTCCCAGCCTCAGAAGAGAAAGGTCAGTAAGTCATGGGCAGGCGTTCACTTTGCAAGTGCAACATAGGACAAAAAGTTCTTGAGGGAAAGTTGTGAAGGTGAACCTGAGAGTACCTCTCAAGCTGATGCACACAGAACACTACCAAGAGATGCTAAGAACATTTTGATCTCACCTCATCAACCACCAGAATGGGATTAGGGAAGATTCATACAACCTCTTCTACCAGATAAGCTTTTGAGGCTGAAAACTGCCAGTGGGGGGGTAAAATACTCAACTAACAAAGCTGGATCTGGACAAAGACATTCCATAGACATGTCTCCTCTGGTTTACAACTGTCTTGTTCCAAATGACAATATATTTGCCTAGCACAATAAAAATGAATAAAAAAGAGACAGGAATTTCCAAAACCAATATATTGTTTCAATAAAAGTAACATAGGCCAGTCATATTCTTCCTTTTGTTAAGCAAGTACTATAAATCATGAAAATTATAGAAGTCAGCATTTTAAAAAAAATGCAACTTTATATATAAAACCAGCGTAAGTTACAAGCCATATACAAATATACGGACAAGACCATATACAATCTTTGTGCAGTGCGATTGGAAATCTAGCACTTGTATTTTCTGGGCCACTGAACATCCCAGCTGCATGAAAAGATTAACGGTTCGGAGTGTGGAAAAAACCATATGTTTCAGTTTGTACAGGCAATCTCTCACAGCAAAATATCAGCAAATTTCAACACTGGTATCTTAAATATTACAGTCTAAGATACAACCCAAATCTATTTTCATACAAACGTAGCTAGAAACAGGTATCTCCATCATTCACGTTGTGGCAGTTCAAGCAGACAGGTACTTACCGCCTGTTACACTTTGCTATTTCATCAAAAAGGAGTTTCCACCGGGGTCGTCCAATCAAAAGCCTTGAGTTTAAAGCTTGGTATTTTTCACCAATTATTTTCTGCAAGAAACAAGAAATTCCATGTTGTCTGATTTGCAAATCGTCTCATATAACATAACCCAGGGCTCACATTTCTGACATTGGCTGACTTACCATATTGCTGAGGTGTAAAACCTGAGCACAAGTCACAGTTGTGATTAAACTGCAGCCATTTCATGCACCAACACCTCTGTTCACTGCCTTTTCAATGGCTCTCCTCGGTGTCAGCTATACATTGTTTCTCACACAGCTGCTCATTAATCTCCCCATTACATTTAAACCAATTTATTTAAGCCATAAAACAATAACCATGCTCCTATTATTCATTCCCTCATTGGTTTTTAATGCTAAGCTGGAAGAAACACTGCTGATGCAAAAATCTTATTTCTGTCTGAAGCCCATTTTTTAACTTTGTATGAGTAACTATTAAGAAAATTAGGTCTAAAAAAGTAACAAGGGAAAACTTAAGTTTCTCCCCAAGTAGTAGGCTGTAACAGCAGAAAGCAGCCAGAACTGCTACCTGAATGGAACCTGACCCATTCCAGTGATGCTAACTCATCAACACTTTGGTAAGGTTAAATACCCTTCCATTGCAGGGCATTATCCTTCCTTGGTTTTCTATCCTAATGCGACAGAAAGGCAGACAGAAGTTAAACCTTACCTAGGCTCCCATCCTCACTCCACTGCTGAACAACCTGAAACATTGCTCTATCAATGCAAACACAGATTCTTGGCTAACTCATCTTCCGTTGGCCTTCCATATTCAAGAGGCATTTGGAGAAGGATGGACTTGGCTCCTTGTTGTCACATAGCCCTGATACTTCTGAGCAAAGGGAGCATGAAGTGAAACTGTCCTAATTTTGGTAGCAATCAGAACTCTGGACTAACATTAGTGAACACACAAGCTGTACAGGAGTTGAGTTTACCTCCCTCTCGAGAAATCATGAACAGCATTATGGTTCACACCAGTTTCGTTCAATAACTACAAAAGCGACTTCAAAAAAAGACTTAAAGTTAACTTAAATAAATTCAGTAGCTGCTTGATACTAATATTAGAAAACTTGTTTTGAATTGCCTGTTATTACAGTCTTGCTGTGTCATTGCAATGCTTCGGGTTTTAAATCTCACCTAACAATTGCATAGCAGGTTCACCAATTAGACAGTGTGAAGTACCCCATTTCAATTGATATATATTATCCAGGCAACAAATTTGTGAAGCACTATCCATAATTACTGTAGCTGTCACATCATTTACACGATTGGACAGTGCTTCTACCAGGGCTGTGAACGTTATGCTCTCTCCACCTGATACCAAGCAGATCAAAATCCTTTGGGCATGGTTTCTCACTGCATTTCATGTTTTGTAGTAATTGTTAGGCTTGGTTCTGGGCCCACTGCAGTCAACGGAAAGCTTTGAGACACAGCATGTGGAAGAACCAGGCCCAGGCTCATGTGCTAAATAATGTAAAATTAAGATTGCAAGTATAAACAACTACAGGAGATGCCAAGAGCCGGGGAACTAGCCCAGCTTTGAGATTGGTAATACATGACAATCGACAGCTCTGTATAATCTCCAGTCTCATACATCAAGAAATCTGTAAGTTTTCTCTATATTTGAGACAAAGAAATGCAAAGCATTCAGAAACAGCTCTTTTCTCTCAAAATATTTATTTGAAAAGAAAGTTTGAGCTTGCAAGCTCCTAAAACTATGCCGTTTTGATTCTTAGCCCAGAAATGATGCAGATTTCCCATCAAACATGGCCAACTGTCTGGTCTGTGGCCTGGCCTGGAAAGACCTTTTTCCTAGAAAAGGAGATATGGATTTCTGCCCACATCTAATCAAGTTAAAGCTACTAGACTAGATTCTCTTAATGCTGTGGGGATGGACTTGCTCTCTTGCCCTAGTAATGAATCTGTCACTTGAGCTTATGGCCTCATTTCCTGTTTTTACCATCTATAGTAATTCCCTTTTGCCTTTGACTGACAGTCTGAATTGTCTACTACCCCAAGGTCTAGTTTGATTTACAAATAGCATTTAGCCACATACCTGTATTCCATCTGTTTGACTGAGGTACAGCTGAATATTTATATAGTCTGGTCGATTCTCCTGCCAAAGCTGGGAGGGTGATAAAAACAGCTAGTGAAATAAAATCCCTTCTCTTAATGTAAGCATGAAGTCACTTGTGCATAATATGCTGAGGGACATGGATTTCAGCATCAGTGAAGAAAGCTTTCTAATAAAGAAGATATGATTACAGAACACCTCTTTGTGAACTCCAGAATGTTGCACATCATGCTGTATATAACATACTATTTTAGGATGCTACACTGCTCTTAAAATCCAACTGAAACTGTAAATTCCCCTCTTTTCTCAATCTATTAGCTAAGTGGTTAAAGGTCACTCAAACTCCACAAACTGCATGTTGTTCTTCTATCTCACACATTTCAGAGAGAAGTGTCCAGACTATTGGTACATGATAACACTGTTCAGGGAAACACTAGTGACAGATACTCAAACTGTTTTGTACAGCTTCAAGAATAAATGAAGTCTGGGTTAGGTAGCCCAAGCAGAAGCTGGAGCTTGCTTGTTTTGAGCAAGGTTGCCTTTCTTTCTCTATAGCATGGGAGCTGCATGGTGTGGGCATACCTTACATTTATTCAGGTGTCAGTATCCCTCCAAGCAACAGCCATTACCTTGTTATGCAACATACAGAGCAGATCTGCAAACCAGCGGAAAGATTCAACATCCCTGCACACCCAAATGAAGTAGAGTCTTCTGAGCTTGTAGCATTTCCAGTCATCACTTGAAAAGAAAATGTTTGGGTAATTATCACTTAAAAAAGAAACATTAATTAAGACGCTTTATATTCATTAGTGGAAACATGAATTTCCATTAGAAGCTAACTTCTAAATCACTGAATTGACCAAGGCAGCCTAATAGGATGATCCTGAGAATATTAAATCTCTAGCACAGAGCTAACACCCTTCACAGACACTGTTTCTGCATTAGGAACTTGTCAGCTATACAGATGATTTGGGCAGCAAATACAGATTCATGCATCATCATCATGAAACTTTTATTTCAACGCAAAGTAGACATTCTAAGTCCAAGAGTATTATATCAATTCATCATTAGGTTTATAAAGCAACCCGTAAGAGGAAAATATTGACAAATGCAATAATGTCAGGACTTAATTCTGCCTTTATATGTGAAAGGCTGTGGTTGATTACAATTAATGTTGTTATAAAATCAGAAAGACCAAATAAAACCAGAGCTCTGTTGTGTTAGGGAACTATGTGATATATTACAGCCTTCAGATCTCAGAGAGTGCTGATGGGTGAAGTGCAGTCATGGACACATTCTGGGATTGCATTTAGAGAAACAGGACTTTCATGTCAGATTTCTAACTCAAGTAAAACACAAATATCACACAGAGAAAAGACTGGAAGGAATTGGGAAAGAAAACAGAAGTGAAAAAAAATCACAACAACTGATCTATTCAAATAAGGCACAAACATCTGTGAAGTATATTCACTATTTTCTGTTGTTCTGATCACTGAAATCGGTGCAGAGGTTGTTTCCTTCTTTTCCTCCTAAAATAATTTTCAGATAAGGAAGGTCAACTTCAGATGCTAGTCACAGGATCCAGTCCTAGTTGAGAAGTTTCATGATACCTCTTATCATATCCATTGTGTGTTACTTCAAACTCCAGTGTGTCCAGCATACCCAGCAAGGGTACAGTACCCATAAATCTACATAAGTGATGGCTCCAACTACTCCCTTACTTCTCTATACCCCTAACCTCCACTCTAAGCCTGAAAAACAAGGATGGAGACCTTCTCAGCACCACGTAGAGGCTGAGAACTCACCTTCCACGTAAACTCTCCACAGAGAGAAAAAAAGTGCTGAGTAAAGTGTCTTTCAAGTCCTGATATCCAATTTTTAATTTGTAAACTGCTGAACTGCAGAGCAGGAATTCTTCCACCTTTTTCTGACTGCCTATACTAAGATGTGCCCTTAGGAAGGGTCATAACTGGGTCAGATGTGACAAGATAAGTATGAGCAGTAGCAAGGAAAATAAGTGCCTTTCACCAAAAAAGATGAAACAAGAGAAAAATGCAAAGCATTTTGTATGGAAACACTGTAGTTCAGTAACAGTACACCACTCTTGGTGATGAAACATTGCAGCTGGACAAAGAAGTTGGACTGCAAGATTTCATTAAACAAGTCACGCATAGATTTATAATAGCAGCTCAGTAACATATGCTTGGTCTTCCTCCAGCAGGATATATTATGCAATAAAGGTGAAATACCCCATTGCAACCAAATCCACATGTATAAAACACTTCTGTTGTGTTTCTATGTTACCACTGCCCATACTAACAGCCATTATTTACAGATGCTTCTGCATGAAAGCCACTAGTGTTCCTTAATGTGAGTTGTATTTTCTTAAAAGTAGGGCATAGGGTTCAACAGTTAAGTGCAAGGAAGAGCAGAAGCAGGAATCGAACTGTGTACATACAATAGGAATACAACTGAGCAGGAAACAAATGGCTACACTGACAAGCTTCTGTCAGACCTGCATGTCCTTGACGCAACAGGACCAGCCCCGCTGCTCTGCAGCATTGGCATCGTAAGGCATGTTCACACCTGCCGATTTCTGCTTCTCTGCAGGGCAAAGACAACAGGCAGATCATCCAGTAAGCCAGGCTAAGCTAAAGCAGGCTAAGACTGTTACTTTTTTCCAGAACCATGGAATGACTCCCCTGTATATTGTACAGTGCACAGGAGAAGATTGGATACAAAGGCAGGCTATGGGACTGTCTGCTTGGAAGCCGATTTATGGCATTTGTTTAAATAACTGGACACAGCAAAATCTTTTGGATGCTCGCAATATCTGTGCAAGTTCCTACACATTGTGATAGCACACTGGTATAGTGTTATCTCATTACTTGCTGCTGTCCCGTCATTATGATTTATGACATTTCTTGCTAAACGCTGTCAAGGATGTGAGGTGCTGAGGGATAGGGTTTAGTTTAGTGATGGGCCTGGCAGTGTGAGGTTAGTGGTTGGACTCAATGATCTTAAAGATCTTTTCCAACCATATTGATTCTGTGATAGCCCATCACAAGGAAAATGGTCATTTTACCCACCTGGGCCCCAGACTTTCAGCAAAAAATGTACTCTTTTTTTGAGAGGATGATCAATGCACTTTTAGGAAAAGAAAACGAGGAAGCTCGAGATGGTCTTCAAGGGCAGCAGCACTATGAGACAGGTGGGGCTGATGATCTTCAGAAGCAATCAGCACTGTCAAGTCCAGCCCAGATCAACAGAAGAACATGCACAGCATCTAAATTCCAGGCTTTAATTTCACTTAGTTAGAGCTGAGTTAGAGCTGGCAATTGGCACGGTCATCCTACAACAAATGTGCATTTGTGAAACCCTCCCGAAGGCAGCTGGCCTTTCAACACTTTGGGGGAGATTTGCTGCTTTGGTTGGCTTGTTTATATAGCACCTATGAAAATGAGGTGCTTAATCTGTGACTGGAGGTCTTAGCTAATATTCTGTGTGTGAAACAGGGTTGCTTTTACAATTGCTATCAAGTTTTGCCAACACAACAGGGAAACAATGTGACAGAGAAAAAAGAGGTGAAAGATTTTGTCTGAATAGTATGTCAGAGGCTTTATTTTTTTTAAAAAAAAAGGATAAATAAGACCAAAAAAAGGCATGCCTAAAATGTAAACTTTTCAAATGCAGTTAAATATATGAATGCTATCTGAACCTAAGTTGATCTGTTTCCTTTAAAACATGGTACAGAAGTCAAACAGGCCAGGAAAGCTGGCTCTGCCTTTCCAGCAGAAAGTCTGTCATGACTTCTTGGCTCTCAAAAACTCACTGTCATAGTCCTTAGCCCCATCTGAGCTGGGTCTAGGACAACAAGTCTAGCTGAAGGGCTGTGACCTGTGTAATCACAGGTGAGGCTGGTGGAAGGATATAAAGGCCAGTGACACTGTCCCAAAGCAGGTTCATTACTGATGCAACTCTGACTCAACTCTTTAGGTTACAATGCATGTATGAGATACCCCCTCTTCAAGACACATCCCAGTCCTCTGCCTCTCTCCAAGGAATTATGCACCTGTGTTACAATAATGGAAGTTTTGAAATACTCTGAAAGTCTTTCTGGCACGCACCACTACAGCAAACTGGGGAGGAATGGCTTTAAAAGGCTTGAGCCCACTTACAGCAGTGTGTTGAGTACTGATGCAAATGGTGTAACTCCAATACCTCCAGCCACACAGAGGCTGACCTCATAGTTCAGGGACTCCTCAAAGGGACTTCCAAAAGGTCCATCCACATACAGTCTGTAGAAAAAAAACAAAAAAGAACATATTTACAGAAAGCTGCTAAAATCAGAGAGGGGAAAAGTCAGCTATAAAACCCTTCAATGAATTTGTTTCAATTTGCCATTAGATTTGGGATGCAGAATGTGAAAATGTTTTTCCTGGAAAGCTTTACATGGAGAGAATCCAACATACAGGTGGTATGAAAAACTGCTACATAAAATCTCTTGGCACATTCCATGATTAGCAGAGCTATTTTTAAACTAACAAGTGGTTACTAAAGTATGACTGTCTTTTGTATCACTTAAGAGGGCAAAACAAGTGCTGCATTGGAAACAGTAACGTCTTGGTGGGTCATACACAGGAAGAAAGTTTGGCCTGCCTAGGAGATTCATCTCTTGAACATCAGAAACAGCTGATGTGGGCAAAAGGTTAAAAAAAAGATCTATTTTTCCTGGCTCTCATAATGCCTTTCAAGGGCCTCCAGAGAATAAAGAAGAGGTGAGGTGACATATATCCATCCTGTAATGTATAAGAGGAACAAATTATCCTCTGTCTAGTCCTTCACATCCAGGACCTTGGAAATGTGATCTACCCCAATCACACAGGGTATCTGAAGAGGGAGAAAAATCACTGAGTTGTACCCCTTTAACTTCTGTCTCTCGTTACTACAACAGTTTTGTCCATCTGTTTATGAAGATTGTGTAGGAGACAGTCCTGTTTCCAACCCATTTTGAATATTTAAGATACAGCTGGAAAGTCAGTTGACTAATTTAAAAGTGAGGTTTTAGGCATCTTCAAAAGTCAGACCTCCAAATCTTTGGTATACTGCTGAAAATCTGACCAAGGCCACCCAAAGACATCTCAAAATTGATATGCTGTTAGATTTCTAATAAGACTCAATTGATCCCTATTCTACCTATGGAAAACCAACAGCTTCAGTAATAAACTCACCTTTAGAAACTATTATGAAGAGAACTTAAACAGTAGGTTTGGTGAGGATCCATTCTGCATATGACTGGCTCACTGGATCACCACAGAGCATGGTGGGACCAGCACTGCATTCAGCAGCTCAGTGACTAAGTACTTGCTCAGAGATAGGCTGACTGAGATCAACCTTTTGTCTGAGTCATCAGAAAAGCTCTAACACTTATTAGTTTTGTCTGGGTGTCTTTGGCCAATATGGTCCTTTCTAGGAAATTTCTTCCAGACCTTCACTATAGCTGACATCTTGGTGCTTCTAATGTTTGGCTCCTACTTCTACAGTGTCTTACCTAAAGACAGATAAGTATCTACTTTCTGATGGGTCTGTAGGCAAACAAGCTGATCCTTAACTATGCCCTGTCTTATAAACTCCTTTCTTGGGTCTTGGTGTCCTACCTGGAGAGAAAGAGAGAAGATACTGGGCCAACCATAGCCATCATCAGAAGGCAGTGGAAGCACTGTCAGCAGATGCTTTTAAGTAAGCAAAATTAATCACTGGTATTCAATCTAAATGTATTTATTCTTATTTCCATCTTTATGTCTTGAAGCCACTACAGTATTCTACAGACACTTTATCACCCATTTGCTTAACAAAGGTTGATTTTACACTAATGAAATTATAACATTGCTGGTGCAGAGTGCAGCAGGTGCTTTAAGAGATCTTCTAAACAAGGCACTGTCATTTGACTGAGGAAGTGAAGAAGCATATCTTATTTAAATAGGCAACAGAGGAAATATAGACAAGCAGGTCATTACTATGAAATTAATCTGGTTCAGGAGACATTTTGGGAGAAGTCCACAAACATTATGATTCTCAACTGAGATCTGGTTTCAGGATATCAGTGTAGGACAAAAAGAAAAAAAATACTGGATAATTAAGACCAGCAACAGAAGTCCACTGTCATTCCTGGCATATCTCTTATATACATATGTTATTCTAATCAGATCATAGAATCATAGAATTGTTACAGTTGGAAAAGACCTTTAAGATCACAAGAGTCCAACCACTCATTTCACAGTGTCAAGCACATCACTAAACCAATACCCCTCAGTACTTCATCTACGTGTCTTTTTTACTATCTCTAGGGATGGACAGCCACCTCCCTGGGCAGCCCATTTCATTGCTTAATAAGCCTCTCAATGAGCCTAGCTAGTGAAATCTGGACAATCACTCCTAAAGGTATGAAGAGCCTAAGGGAAATTCCTTGCATTGCACAAGTGGTACTTCAGATATTCAGATACAGGACTTAAAGCCACCATTTTGGGGGAAAAACACAAGCAAACAAAACAAAAGCAAACCATCAAAGGAGATTTTTTTCCAGAAATTACCACAGTGAACGTGACAATAGCCATATACTACAGGGGTGCCACTTGGTAGAACTGCACTTAAGGCTACTTGAGGACTACCTGGAGTATGTATGTATCCTTGATCTCGGAAGAGATGAAGCAATTCCTGCAAAGTCTGAGTGCTGTTGAACACCACAGATGTGATCAGGAGCTGAAATGGTCACTACAAAAATCAGTCAAGCACAGTGTGTAACTCTGTTCCAGAAACACAAGAAACAACCTTCAATTAAATATGTATTTTGGTCAGATTGCTCCAGTTTGTGGCCCATTAGCCCCATCTGGCCCACAAAATATTTCTATCTGCCCACTGTGTCTCCCTCTGAGGGAGTGTGGAGCAGTTGTCTGGACAGCAAATGCAGTCAGATAAGCCAAGAGCCTCCTGCTGTGCCTGCATGTGGTCCAGCGCAGAACAGACAGAAGTCACCGCTTCCAAGTGTGAGAAAGGAAAATGGGGAAAAACCTGGAGAAATATTGCTACTGCATTAACTCCATAAGACTGTCTGAGAATATTGATTCCAAAGGTAACATGATCTCCCTGGACGATTTCATTGGATGTCTTAAACATGCACTATTTAACCCCATTTTACTAAGGGAGTAATTTAAAAGCAACGTGGCTCCAATGCCTTGATAGAAGTGGTCATTTAGGAACTGATTCTTCTTTTATTCAAGGCAGAGGAAGAAGGGAATCTCCTGAAGCCATATCAAACAATGCAGTGATGAACAGAGCAGCGATTCAGGCAGGAACTTTTGCAGAGATTACGCAACTTTTGCTTCCTGTCAACATGTTCCTCCTTCCATTTGGTAGTACTGAAAAGACTGGCATAAAAAGCAGTTCATTATTGTACATGAAATCTCATGGCACTCAACAAAAAGACAGACAAGCCAAGGGGGTTAAGATGACTTTCTGTTTCTTGTGTTGTGCCCAAGATATATCACACTACCATGCTATGTTCTTCTACCTCTGGAGCTAATTTAACTTAATTAACAAGAAGTAAGGGAATTGCATTTTACTAAAAGTTTAGAAATTCCCTCTTTAGGCAAACATTCAAATAATAAGTTGTTCATGTATTCATTTCCAGTTTTAGGGGTGTTCTCAGTTATTCTGGCACATTTTAGCTCACAAATAGCAAAAAAAAAAGCTCCTCAAAACAGAGAACATCACTATACCAATCACAGTACATTATTAAAAAGCATCTTACAGACAGCTAGTGAACATATTTCCTACTTAAAGCACAGTTACATTCTGCAGTACAGAACTATCCCAACAAGCACCAAGACAACTTGTAACTGCACTAACACGGGGTTGTCCCTAAACCAACAGACACTGTCTCAGGGACACAGTCAGCTGCACTGCCTTTGAGACTCAAGTTATTCACTTCCATTAGGAACTGACTATTAATGGAGACACTTGCTTGCACCTCTGTCAGACTTGGACGTCAGTCCCATCCTTTACTTCAGGGTGCACATGCCCTTGGAAAAGTTTAATGCTTACACTGTACTTCACTACCCAACTGTAAATGCTGATAATACCTTTTTTCCAGGCTCTTTGGGAGCTATTCTGAGACATTATGTGAGATATTAAGTGGAACAACAGATGGACAGGGGAGTTAGTTCAAAGCTTGTAAGAGATTTTAATTAAAGAAGTATCATCATTTGCAAGTTGAACAAAATGCTTTGATACAAAGTAGTGCCTAGAGCACACAAAAGGAAGCCCTAGTCTGACTGAAGTTTGTGGCAAAACTCTTACCAATGTCAACGGAGTAAGGATTTTACTTATTAGTAGAAGACTTTCTATCTTTGAGCAGTATTCACTTTGTTACTAAGACCCAGGTGCAGGCATCTTTGCATGAGCATATTGAGCAAGTCCTCAGTACAGTGATGAATTGCTTTCTATGTCTACTGACTGTACTGACTCAATTCAGTAGGACCTTAGAGGTCAGTGTCCATATGGAAAGGCAACCAAAGGCCAAAGAGAAGTAGCACTAAACATGTAGCCTGAGGCACCCAAATCCAGACCTAGATAGCCACTGAGATAATTGGGGCTTTGACACCTAGCTCACAGAGACATCTACATTTAGATGTCTTCAGCTGGAGCTGAAACCCTCCCCTGCTTCCCTAAGGTAAGTCCATGTCACTGACTTTAATAGGTTTAGATAAAATTCTCTGAAGTCACAATAAAATCAATTGAACAGCCCTCCTCTCATGCTCATTCTTCTCTTTCACTTGTGCCACCGAAACCACAGCTCAGTACAGCCATGATAGATACAGCCTGAGAACTCCAAGGAACTGACTTTTAATGGCTGAAACAGCCTCCTTAGGCTCTTCTGCTGCTGTAGCTCTTATGCACCAGAGAGATGCCATCACCTCCCTCTGATAACCCACAATATCAGCCTCCACCCGCACGTGATAAATATTCAAACAAGTGTTTTCATGTTCCTCCCACACTGCCCTTCACACATGGGAGGAAATCTATGTAAATATCTGCAGAGCTATTTCATTATCTCCCTCCAAATTCCTCTCTGCTCTAATATCTAAAAACCCAATAAACCAGAAGCTGACAGCAGTTAGGCTGCTAATGTGCCCACTGTAGCTCAGTCTTGTTCTGGCCTAATACTGTCTCACTGTTTCACTGAATTTTGCTGCTTGATTGTATCCATCGTCTCCTGTTGGGGTTTAAGTTGATTTGCTCAGGATGGTCTCTCTGCTGTGTGACTGTGTTTATCAGTATAGCTTAGTAATGTACGACTGTTTCTTCAGGGCACTAGGACAATACAGATAAGCAAAGAGTTACTAGAAATTATCTAATTCTGGAATGTGTCAGATGCAAACTTTCGTATGGTAGGCTTACAGAAAGCAAAATCTGTCTACAGGTGTGTTCCAGACCACTTTAGTGGTCAATTCCCAGTTTTCATTAAAAATTCGCTACAACAAATCACATGATCTTGTTTTTCAGAGAAGCTGTACTTACTACTATCGAAGACTTTCAAATATTTTCTGGAGGATAAATCAAGACAGCTACTTCATCTTTTGAAGTCAACATCTAACACTTCACGTGATTATTTAAATCTAAATTAATAAGCATACACTCTGACACTGTTTTTCCAGTGGGCTTGTGATTACTGACAGCACTTCAGTACCAACAACATTTTACAGAGAAAAAAGCCACCATTGAACACAGCACGTCATCCTTGGTTTGTATGGATTTCCAAAACTACAATGGCTTTTAAGGTTTGAAAGTGTAACAAAACATGGCATCTGGCATGTGAGATCAGAGATTCCCATGTGTTCTCCTGACATTGTGAAGGATGATGTTTTCATTAAAGAAAACAGCAGTCCCTTGCACAAGTAAGCCTGTAAAACCCAGTGGGTCCAATTAACTTGATCTACTATTTTGCGCAAGATTGACAAGCGTTATGATTCTAATTCAGATTTCATGAAGCATTCTCTCCCTTTTTAAACTGCTTGAGTTTAATTTCTGATTGATTATTCACATTTTTTCCTTTCAACTTCAGATATATTCTTACAGTATGTACTAGAGCTTGTAGAAGTTTCATCAGTTAGTGAAACAGCCAATTATAACAACATAGATGGCTCAAAACCCTGTAGAATTAATTAGCATCAGATATTCTTCTCACAAGAACATGCCAAATTATTATTATTTTAAAAAATTTAGAGAAGCCATTGGGTTTAGTACATCTCAGTTTCACTTATTTCTCCCCAGTTGGGCAAAAATAAAATGAAATCACCTGTTCTTCACCTTTATACTCTGAAGGGCCTAGAGATGACTGAAGATCATTTTGTGTTTCTAAAACATCCTTAGCAATAGAAAACAAGTTGCAGGCATGATGACAAGGGCAAGAAAGTGGAAAAGCAGAGCAGGCACCTGCATTTTAATGGATAAGGCTTCTTCTATAAACCCTAAACTGCAATCCATAGTTCCTATGAGACACGGTACAGGCTCAGATCCCACTGGAGTAGGCTGGAACACTTACAGCAGCAAAAGTTGTACAACTACCTATGGGGAACTGGACTTGTAACAGAGGAATGAGGAGGATGGTAGAGAAGGAGAAAAGAACCTCATGACCATGAATGAAAATTTTAAAAAAGAATGGATACAGAACTTTCACTGAAGGCAAGAGAAATCAAGACTTGCCCAGCTGACAGATGATAAGCATATAAGCCTGTGGGCATGGCTCTTCTTTGTTCAGGGCTCCTGAGTAATCTGATGGCAAACTCTCAGACCAAGCTCATCTTCAGAACTTAATAAAAATGTCTAAGTATTGCCGAAATTATTCATGGAGAATCCATATTTCTTGTTACTCATTGCTGACTATCACAAGAGAGAAGCAACAGTTTAACCCATTCATTTCACTAAACAGATCTAGAAAACAACAGTGAGAACTAGAAACAAGTATAATTATGTATTTGGTCAACTTTGTTCTATGAAAGGACAGGTACTTCTATATCAAATGATTGGGTCACTGTTCTAAATTAATGTTGTATTAATTCTTCTCCATAGCAGCTTTTTTACTGCCATTTTTCTAAAGTGTTTCCAAAGTGTATTTCATTGAGATCACACATGGTTTAGTTTTATTATAACAAGAAATGCAAGTTTCCACTTATTTCCTTACCAATTATAGGATCTATTTTGTGTCTGTAAACTTGTCTCCTACCAATTTTGTCTCAGCTAACAAAGTAAATTAAAAGGAGTAATTGTTGTGACTGGACCACCTATTGTAACTCACCTTCTGAACATGTAGATTGTTACATCATTAAATGACAAGATGCTGCATACCCTTAACCACAATCAGGTTGGACATGTTGGCCATGTTTCTCCACAACTCATTCACTGGCACTGTAGCTATCTGCCCATCTCACTGCAAACAGCATCTCTGCTTTAGAGCAATCCACTTCTGTATTTGACCATTGGTCTGTTTCAATATTTACAGGAAGCTTTTTCTTGCCTACACTGTGCCCTTCAATGGTCATTTCACGGTTGTCATCTAGCAGATGGAATGAGTCTTTCTCAAAATCATTACATATTCACCATCACTAGGGGACTGATGCAGTTCCCTCAGCCAGGGTTTGGGTATTTTCACGTTAAGCAAAAAGTCTATTTTTTAGTTCAGGACTCAGGAAAGCCTGCCAGTTAGTACATATATGAGATGCAGGAGTCCCCCACTCCTGGTAGCTGGTTTGTGCTTAGACATATATTTGAGAGAGATATTACACCAAAGGTCAAAATGGATTTTTTTTGGGGAAAAGAAGACCACTCTAACTAGACATTCACACTTCCAATAGGCTTACCCAGACAAGCTCCAAGTCAACTTAAGAGCTGGGGAAAGAAAAGCTGGCACCTGCTGACAAACCCTAAGGATGTAAAGTGCAGAAATTGAAATCCTAGCTAGAAATCTGCAGAAACAAAAGGGAAGGGGAGAAGCAGCTGACTAGAGTGCTGGAAGATTCAGTTGGCAGCAGATCAATCTGAAGACAAGGCTGAGCATATAGCAATCCCCTCCAAAGGCAGTTCACACAGGCTCTTTGGATGAGATTAATTGAAGAATTCAAATGAAAAGAAGAAAAAAAAAAAAACAAAGGACAAATCTCAGAACAAATTCTGCAGTTGGAATGAACTAGTTAATCCTGCAATCAAATGGGTTCCTCGGTGTATAGTAAACATAATCACAAATATACTACCTAAAAATGTAATAAAACCCCAAGAAAAATCGTCATATCTCACTGCTGACTCTATTCTGTCTTAGGGTGTACACTGGGTAAGGAAAGTAACTCAGTACAGTCATTTCCTCTGTAAGGAAATGTCTCTCACAGATCCACTTACTTTAAGGAAAGATGCACTCCTTGAGTCCCACATCCTATAAAGGCCAGTGAATGTGCCTATAGGAGTAAGTTTCCTTCAGGGCAGCCTCATGAAACAATTAGTTATTTTCTTGGGGATCTGTAAAATATCTTTGCTTGAACTTAGCTGTCAGGAAGCCTGGAAAGAAATTCTCTAAATGCTGCTCTGACAGTTGGGGAGTGACATCTGCAAGATAATGGTAAGGCAACTTCAGATGACTTCCAGATGTTCACTGATGGTCAGACAAGCTTTTCTCCTTAGGCAAATGGTCTGTTATCTGGAAAGAGATGTAGAAAACTGGCAAGGCCAAAATGGAAAGAAAGAATACCTCCTGAACTCTAGAGGGAACCACACACAGTTGCAGTAAAATGGCAATTTAAGGATGAGGTCACCCAACTTGGAGAAGAAATTTCTGAAGACAATATAAGCCTGTAGATGAGTCAGCATATAGATTCATGGGTAGAGGCTTATCAAGCTACCAGAAAATATACCGAATTTCATAAAAGATGATCTCAATGCATCTCTGACCATCTTGAATTCTTAGTTGTTTTACTGTGAATATGCTCCAACTTCTTATTTGAAGTTCTGCTTTTTAGAGTGAACAGCCATTATTGTCTACAATTCCAGTTTCAGTCCTGCCAAGGCTCTGTATAATGGCATTATTATTCATAAGTGGTAGTGTCATTATTAGTACCTTTCCAGACACACAAGCATCCCTCTGCACAGCCCTCTGGTCTCCTGGGTTATTCAAAGCAAAGAATTTTTAATCCCTTGAATTTTTAAATTCCTTCCAGCTTTTACCTTTCTATATGCTGTAAAAGTATCCATCATAACAGAGAGAGTCTTATTTTTAGTATTTCTATGAGTTTTAAGAAGCTGAGAACAGATGATGACCCTAAACAAGACAGATGAGAAAGTGCCTTGGTTAGAGACAGAGAAAGAGCACTTCAAACATGTAATTCTCACCCTTGCTTTTCATACATGTCCTGAAGGTTACAAACCACTAGCTGTGAAACGCTGATGTAGGGCAAGGTGACTATGAAGCACTGAAGTGAACAGAGGCTGGACATCACAGCAGAATATGTCTGGCACAGAAACAGGGTCTAAGCTGAAGGACATTACTTGTAGGTCCAATAACCAGTTCCTATTGACCAAGTTCCCTGAAGTTGCTCTGTGTACATACAGAGAAACCCCACTGTGTGTGCCCACTGTGTGTGACTAGCCTTGTCACTCTAGAGAGACACAGTACATCTTGACTCATGAGATTTGTTTAAATGATGTGCTCTGCAGCTCCACAGTGGTAAAGCTGATCCTCCTTGGCATCCTCTGGGCAATGTTCGCTGCCATCGTGAAATGAGGATCACAGGACTGTGACTCAGGCCTGACCTCAAATGCCACTTTTGATCAGTCACAGAGGAAGAGAAATTCAGCCTTTTAATCCCATTTCCCTCATGCCAATCCACTGCCACTTCCAGAACGCATCCTCACATCCTCAGCTATGTTCTTCCTTTTGGTGAAACCAGGTAGCAGCACTTTCTTAGATCTCCACAAGATCAGAAACACTTAATCAGTTTAATATACTTGATAACAAGCAGACAAAAGGCTGCTATGAAGTGCTAAGTGTGATCCTAATGCTTCCCCTACCCCATGTCACTATTTCTTCTTCAATTATTACAATTTCTCTCTTGGTGAACTGTCTGACATTTCTGCCTATTTCAATTCTTCCATCCACTTCCTGAAATTTGTCAGATCACTTAGAAATTTCAGTCCATCTGCTTTGGGATATACTATCCTCCTTGGTCCAATATCATCTGAAGACTTAATTAACTTGATGTTTACATCTCCCTCTTTGTCATTCATTATTTGATATATTGAAAAGAACTAGTCCCAAGAAGAATTGCTGCATATTTGATACTTCATCCCTTTTAAAACTTAGTCTGCTTAAATCTGTTTAAGAACTATTTGTCACATACTACCTATCAGTGTTGACTTTTTCTTTTCCATACACTGTGCTGTGTTCTTATTTAGACAATACTTTGTTAAACTCTCTATAGGAAAAAAAAGAAATGAAAAACAAAACAAACAAAAAAAAAAAACCAAATCTGATTCTAAGACAAAAAAAAAAGGCAAAAATGCCACTGAATGCCAAGATCTCAGGATTTAGTTATGCAGTACTGAAAGGAATATAATCAAGCAGATTCCACTATACAAGTGGATATATACACTGTCTACTTTTTACTATTTATCCTTCCATGGTATCTATATTTTAAAGTAAATACACCTGGAAATGAGCAGCAGACAATGGTTCTCAGTGCTCTAGGTTCTCTGTATCTACCAAATCTGATTTTCTGAGGAGATCACCATGTATCTGTCAGCTGTGATCAGTGGTTTTGATGTTTCACATACAATTTACTCACTTTCTGTTAAAAGATTCCCTTAATAATTGTAATTTAAACAAATTTTTGAAGTGAAAATTGAGCTTTCCGTCTGTTCCTTTTTTAGGTTCTTCAAATTGCATTTATGTCTTTGTCAATGGTTATAATATACATGAACTGCTTGCTAAACCACCATCACATGTTTCTAATGTTATTAAGTGCTACTTCTATAGTGGAAGTGACAAAGGGTCCCTAATTAAAAGGTACTTTGCCCCTTGGAATAAGAACTTTACAAAGAGCATAAAGAGGAAGGATGACTGCAGCAGCCTGGGTGCTGTGCTGGGACCCAAGCTCCCCTCTGCCATATCTTCCTTAGGAGAACCTGGGCAGGTCAGTTTGATACCGTGTGACAGCATCTATCTGTTAAGACAGGAACAGTTACGTTTCTCAAACACAGAAGAGCACTGCAACAATGACTTCATTAAAAGTCTGTGGGACTCACAGATACATCTTTAGTGAGGGTCATAAACAACATCAATAAAAGGATCACTGTTCTTAATGAGCAAATAAAAAGAAAGGAAGGACAACATTACACAAAGGAGTATTTCTAGAGATTTGGTGTTTTACACTTCCATCTGTTCAACTGATGGCTTTTATTTACAGATCTCTCTGATATAGAGTTTAAAAAAGGACTGAGAGCTTCATATCTCATTGGGGAAGTCTCGCCAAGAAAAATGAGTGAAAGGAAGGGTAAAGATGACTGTGGATAAAGGCACCAGCACTGTTACTTCCTTGTTAATTCTATTTCATCGCTCTAGTTAACCTTATATGAGAGAGTTCAAATATTGGAATGCACAGAGGTTTTTTACCACCAGTGACCCAATGGTAATAAAACCATGTATGATTCTGAACCACTTTCAATACTATTTTTTTACTATGAACAAGTTTTATGGTGCAATGTCCCTCCAACTTTCATTCTTCAAGGGACCTCCAGTGCAGACAAAAACAGATCTCAGAGTCCTAAAAAATGAGATACCTTTTTTTTTGTTTGTTTTTCAATAGATTCTAAATATTTCAGCCATGAGTCTTCTCCTTGGACAGGAGAAGGATAGAACAAAGGACTAAGCCAAATTTAATTGGCTCTTTATCACCAAAACATTCCCACATAGTGCAGATGCTATTCACTGGTGCCAGAATCTGAGTGCAGGGCCAAATACCTAATAACAAATTTAATTCAGTGAGGGGGTTCATCCGACCACATTCAGCTGGCACAATCAATGCAGAGATAAATGGATTTCTTAACCTCCAGTGATGCTCTTTAGAGCTGCTTACAGCCAGCTTGCACTGTTTTGCTACCAAATGACTTGAGAGCCAGCTCAGGTTTTGATAATTGCTTTTTGCACCAATCCCTTAAAGTAGATTCCTTAACTGTAGTGCAAATCTGCACCAAGAAAAAGCTAACCATCAATCACTACAGAGCTAGTTACCGTCATCTAATAATGTGAAGGGAAAACACATACAGATAACACACACACAAAAAGTTTGCAAACAGAAAAGCTGTTTGCCAGAAAAGTTCCCCATCTCAGAACTGCTGCTCGTGGTGACTAAAAGAGGGAAGCAGGGACTGAGCCACAGGGGACGGCCCTTCTGCTGCACTTTGAGCTTGGAATTAGATGCTCAACTGTGCGCTAATGACACCATGGGTGAAGGAAGCTTTGGAGACATGGAGCTCACAGCCTGTTTTCTCCTGAGGACACAGCAATCCAAAAATAAATTTGCAAAACATTCCTTGAACCTGCCTCCGCAACACAAGACAGAAGGAGATCTGAGTTATCCATCAATACCAGCATGGCTTGCCTGTCACAGAAGAGCAGTGCCCAGAGGCTCTCAATACAATCAGAGCCCTAACACAGCTGAACAAACTCATTATATTTTGCTCTGCTGATCCTATAAGGTAAAGCTTTCTTCTGAATTAAGTATCTTTTTCCAGTATAATGCACAGACTATGCACAAACCAGAAAGCAACATCTGTCTTTTCTTCCTTCCTGCTGTCCTTTCCTCCATCCATTCTTGAACTCTGATCACACAATACTCAGCATCACTGCTCCCTTCCAAGCCCTTCAGAAATCAAATTTAAGGTTTTTTTCTTCAGTTCACCAGCAAGTTTGACGTATGTGAGGTGAAGCAAAAATTCATGTCGTCTCCTTGAAATAAAACTGGGACAACAGAGAGCCTGGCACATCATGATTGTCCTTCACGAAAAGTTTTTCTGGATTGAAAGCAGCACAGCATTTCACTTTGACATAACTGGAACATATAATCAATGACTTTTACACTAAGCAGATCAGCTGTGATCCTTCAGAAAAGCAGCCCCTTCCCTTCTCACTCAGAAACACTGGCACAGTCAGCGAACTGTCTACTGTATCAACTTAACTAACTGATTTTGGTACTTTCCAGTCTTTCTTACAGCTTATACTATGAAAATTATGGAAAGCCTGAGTTCGGATCACAACTCTGACAGATTTCATCTTATACCAGCTAGAACGAAGTCCCAGTTTTCTAGATTTGAGCAAACTGAGTGGGATCTCTCCAACGTACTTCAGACTCTTACTGAGTGATTAGCTGAAATCCTAGATTTGGTTCCCTTGCAAACTGCAGTGGCAGGAGATATATACTCATGGTAGATTATTAGGATCACAGAATTTCATATTCACAGTGCCCAAATATGCAGAACGTCAGGTTTACGACTCCTTCACAAGATAACATTAGATCTACGTGATTTGCCTCATTCAAGTAAAAAATACATGTGGGGATGAAGTACAGGAAAATGCATGGCCCAGTTCTGCCAAAAGTGTCAGTACATTCGTAATACCAAAGAAAACCATTGCTAGTCACCTTCCTCACCATAGGTGCAGATGCTTAGCCTGCTAATTTTCTGTCAAATCTGTAATTCACAGAATTCTTTTACTGAAAAACAACAAACCAGGAACTCTCAATATGGCCCAATTTATCTTCAACATCCAACATCTTCTATTCAAACAGCTCTTCTCTTAGGATTTATCTACTTCAGTCTCCAGTTATGTTCACGAATAGCCTCAGCTAGTTGATTAGGCAACACTCAGAAAGGATTTGGCAGCAAATATCATGGCCTGTTGCTATTCCGCAGCTGCTAACAATGTTTTCCAGCTGTTAGCTCTCTGGCCATTCAAAAGCACTTGTGATTCTTACAAACCACTTGAAAGAAGAACTTTCCTTGAGGCTAGGCTTGGCCTACTGGGCACAATATGCAAGCAGCCAACTCTGGGCCCCATGATTGAGAATCATTACCATCTGCTATAACATACTATAGGATTTTATACCATTGCCAGTTTTTAAGACTTGGTAGTTACTTCTGAGCTATGCTCTAGCCTAGATGCTGAGATATATTCCTCCACAAAATGTGGCTGAGGTACATGTTTATTTGTGGATGCTCATTTCAGGGAGCTCCAGTGGGCATCCCATAGCCCAGATCTATTCATTTTTCAGAAGAGACAGGGGACAGAAGAGACATGGTCCTCTTGCTGCACCTGATTATCGACAAGAGCTTAAAGCCCAGCCTGTTGAATGAAAAGGAAATGTGATGTCACACTCATGTATACCCAAGAGCCTGGCACTCAGAATTAAACCACTCCATCAGTGCCACCCATCAAAAGGTTGCTAAAACTGTAATCTAGGCTTGTGTCCTGAGAACGACCCATCCTTGCCCATTTAACACAAAACTAGAACATCATGAGTGATAATAAGCTAAACATGACCCAGCAATGTACCCTCATGGCCAAGGCCAAAGGCATCTTGGGATGCATCAAGAACAGTGTGATCAGCAGGTCGAGGGAGGTTCTGCTCCCTCTCTATTCTGCCCTGGTGAGGCCTCATCTGGAGTCCTGTGTCCAGTTCTGGGCTTCCCAGCTCACGAGGGACAGGGAACTTCTGGAGGGAGTGCAGCGCAGGGCCACCAAGATGATCAGGGGACTGGAACATCTTCCTTACAAGGAAAGGCTGCGGTAACTGGGGCTGTTTAGTCTAGAGAAGAGGAGACTGAGGGGAGATCTCGTTAACATTTACAAATATCTGAATGGTGGGTGTCAGGAGTTTGGGGCATCCCTTTTTTCTGTTGCAGCTAGCAACAGGACAAGGGGTAAATGAGATGAAGCTGCAACACAAAAAATTCCACTTAAATATAAGGAAAAACTATTTCACTGTTCAGGTGAGGGAGCCCTGGCACAGGCTGCCCAGGGAGGTTGTGGAGTCTCCTTCCTTGGAGGTCTTCAAGACCTGCCTGGACATGTTCCTGTGTGACCTGATCTAGGTGAACCTGCTTGAGCAGGGGGGACAGACTAGATGATCTCTAAAGGTCCCTTCCAACCTTACCTTTCTATGATTCTATGACAACTGTCACATTTACTTCATGCTCCCCTCTCTTACACAGAGCATACATTTACTTTGCTCCCCCAAGGGCAATAGCGGTGTATGCTGTTTTCTGTGTATTGAAGAGGGACTTACTACAGCTGAGGTACTTATAAAACAGTTTACCTGCTTCTTCCAGCCTTGCTTGGGGAAGGGCCAGAACAGCAAAGAGTGTTGCTAAACTTCTGTCCTCCTTAGAGATCAAGAAACACAGTTTTTGTTTATATCTTCTATGAAAAAGAAAGGACAACATGGTAGGCAACGCCTTGTTCTTTCCCAGTTTCTTTCACATGTTATGGGGCACAATATTGCTCACTTTCCTCTTCATTATAGCTAGAATATTTCTTTTTTCCCCTTTTCACCAAGACTTACTAAGAAAACATAAAGAAAAGATGCTGCCTCCTTTAACAGGTTCTATGAAAGAAAACAGCCTCCAGGGTTGTTCAGTGAGGGTCCCTCACTGAAAGCATGGTGACAAAAATTAAATTGCTAATGTGCAGGTAGGTGTATGGAGTGAATGAATGCTGCTGTTCCCTTTTATCTATAGAGTCAAGGAGGAAGTCACTACTGTCAACAATCACAACTCGTTTTTAGAACTTGTCTTTCTTTTTCAAGAGACTAGTGCTTGGATTTCTGTAACTATGGTAATTGTGAAACTGTTTTTTAAACTAATACAAGCCATTATTTTTAAAACTATGACAAAACTGAATACAAGGCCAGAAGAGATCATTGTAACTCTCTCTTGCATAATGAATCAAAGAACTTCACTAATAGTTTCTGCATCAAACTACTATAATTTCTGTTTGTGCTGTTTAAAAAAACATTTTAAAAAGACATTTGGAAGCAGATAATTCCCCACAGTCACACACTGCTGCTCACGGTAGGCAGGTACGTATCAATTAGATCTGCAGACTTTATCAAGAACCATGCTTATGCTCCCCAAATAGTGGAATGAAAACCAGCAGTAATGTTTTGTCTTATACCATTCACTTTGAACAAAGCAAAGATTTCATGTTTCAAATATTTTGAAAGGTTTAGGCATCTTTTATTTTCAGTCATCCCTTTCGCCTTCTCAATTGTGAGTGTTGCAGTGTTTTGCATAAAACAATTAATGACTGCTAATGAGCCACAACTATGCCAGGATAAAAAGAGCCAAGCTAAACTTGCATTCCAGATTGCTTAGTACTTAAAAGAGAATATATATGCACATGGAGCTTCAATTTCGCATGTACGTTGCTCCATAAATCTCTGAGCATGCAAGTCTTCTCCCACATTTCTCTACATCTGAAAGACTTGTACTTATTTCTTCAAAGGTTCTTTGATTTCAGGAACCCTGTTGAAGTTAGCAGGAAAATTCCTCTTGACTTTAAGGGGACTAGTTCACTCTGTGTTGTCAGTACTTGAACTTGAGGCCTTTGGAAACGGAACAAAAGTGTCTTTATTTTGCACTGGAAGTTACTGGGGCATTGTACTGCTACTCTAAATAAATGTAGGCTCTATCTTGAGGAATTTATGACACACGTTTGGGTTTAAAGTGCAGTCCTAAATATTTCAAGATATTGACTTGGTCTTGATATTATGTTGATATGTCTACAGGAGTCTTTGTTGGATCTCAGCCCAAACATGTAGTGCATAGTATGAATTACTGTCCTTTTCCCACTTTCAGCATGGTTTTCATCAAAATCTACCTACAATGCTTGCATTTTTAGTGATACGATTACTCCAGTAACATTATTGCTGTTTTCTTTATAAACAGCTACCAGCTTTTTCCCCATTGCCACTGCTGTTCTTACCATTTGGTAAAAATCCTTAAGGACTGGAAAATGTAATTTATCTACAATGAATGTTTCATAGCCATGAAGCTCAACCCTGCACTGGTCTGCAACCTCTACAGGATAACCTGGTATCACTGCAAGTCATGTTAGGAAAAAAAAAAGAATGAAAAGGAATAGCCAAAAACCCAAACCACTAAAAAAACACTCTATAAACATTCTCCTCTATAAACAGCTTGAGTTTTTTAAATATCATTACAGATTCCTCATGCAGGTATCTTTTTTATCAAGTAATCAAAATTCTCTGAGCCTCAGTGCTCCTGGTGAGACAGTTAGCTTCCAGTCTGCATTTAGAAATAATTCTTGGAGCACTTCAAAATCAGGAATTTTCATGCTTAATGTACAAAGCTACACAAAGCATTTTAAAGTGCTTGTGTGGGCTTTTCTGAAAGGCTCCTTCACTTGGCACTTTCCCATCTGATTTCAGCAATATGGACAGGACGTATTTTTGCAGTGGAGAAGAGGATTGATGTTATTTTAGACGAGATAGCCAATTGTACACAACTGAAGGGACTGTGGAAGACTTGATTTCTATTTCTGGCCTCTTCTTTCCCAGGAGAACTGTTCCTGGGTGACACTGGTAACTCACATCAGAGGTCCATGCCTCAGTTTCTCCTCCATAACAACAGAACATCTTTTGTATAGCACTTCACAGAAAGCCTTTTATAGAGAATCACTCTGAAACTTCTCCCCCTCTTTTTAAAACTAAAAATCTCTTTGCCTTTACAATAAAAACTGAGTGATGAATGCATAGGTGACGATTTTTCCCCTCACTGAACACCAAAGGCAGATGTTGCCCTTGTTTCTAATATGAACTGAATTAGGTTTCTAGGCCATGATGCTGTGAGCTGCTGTTGTGCATGCTTAAATGTGGGATTCGGGGGAAATTTCAGCAGATGCACTTCCTGAGCATCACTACTTTCTCTACTTAAGACACAAATTATTTTCCTCTAAAATCAAAAACGTTTTCAAGACAGTTATAAATAAGGCATAAGTTTTATTCCTGGTGTATTATTTATGAAATATCTGTTTCCTGGCTCAAATCTCAAGCTGTAGTAAATTGGCACATATTCATCATAGATCCATTACCATTAAAATGAGTAGCAATTGGGAACCACATGGCACAATGGTTTAGGTCACTAATGTTCTTCTGCCTATTTATCTAGACTACTTGAGCATGAGAACTAAGTAACACCATTTAGCTTTGAGCTGAAACTTTCAGTGGCTTTTCAAAGATGACCTTCAGAAATATGTATTTGAAGATAACTAGATATATACATATAAAAACAAGATTCTATATCTTCTGGGGTTTTGTGATGTGAAAATGATTGGTTTTTTTTACGTCTACACAACAAGTCCACGTCAATTCCCTAAGAATATGAGCTGAAGAAAGCTTTGTAAGTTTACGACTGATGGAAAGTAAATGTATTTGGAATACTCTATTATTTCATTACATCTGCTAGGTTCTAAGCAACACTTTGCCACTACATTTAAATAATAAGACAGTGCCCGATTTACAGAATCAGAGAATGGTAGAGGTAGGAAGGGACCTCTAAAGACCATCTATCTAGTCCAACCCCCTTACTCAAGCAGGTAACATTGTCTCTCTGTTTGACTACAAAGAATTGCTGCTATTTTTCTATGCTATGTTCACACTAAAAAAAGTTACCGAAACACTTTCCTAATTTCTACTTGTGTTTAAAAAAAAATCAGAAAGTTATTAAAAAGAATTGAATTATTACAGAGAAACACCTTTTCAGGTAATTATTCAATTTGTCCTGGAGAAAGGCAAGTTTTTAAATGGCCTCCAATCTCTTATATGGAGGTGTCATTTTCAGATGGTATAGGACTTTCCTGTTCAGCAGAAAATGATACAGTGAGATGGCAGAGATTGGAAAATGACGTTAAAGACATTAATGTTGTACATATGCAAAGTAACTGACAAGTGAAGCAAATTATCTGAAGGCTTGTGAATTTTCCAGTTTCTAACATCTCAATTTAAAGACTGGGTGTCTTTCTAAATTCATGCTCCAGTTTAACCAGAAGTTTGCTGCAGGGATTATCGGGTAATGCTCTATGGCTTATGTTAAGAAGGGACTCAAATTAGCTGGAACATAACAGCTCCTTCTGTTCTTAAAATCCGTGAATCATCCAAGAACTTTTCCAACAAACCCACAGAAGATAAGAATGAAGACTGCAAGTATTCCTGAAGGAAAATTAAAAAAAAAAAAAAGAAGAAAGAGGCAAACAATCACTCCAAAAACCTCACATACCTTTTTGAGGATTTCAGCAGTATCTTGAAAATATCAAGTGCAGCTCACATGTATATAGATAAATTTGCTAAAAAACTGTAATGCTAGTAGCATTTCTGGCACATCCCTCTCAAGTGCTGTTTCATACAGTGTCAGCCCCTCTCTTGCCTTTTTCACCCATCAATCTAATTTCTCACTCCAGTACTTTTTATCAATTTCCTTATTATTCTGTTCTTTTGTTGGGTGGGATTTTGCTGGGTTTTTTTTTTTTTTTTTTTTTTATCTTATCAGGCCCAACTACAAGAGACTTCTCTCTCATTTGCAAGGTAATTGTGTAGCCTTCCCTTGTGCACATAGCACAGGCAGTCAGGAGTGGAGTGGAGTCAGCAGGAAAAGACCAAAAGACTCCAATTGGGATGGAGAGATCTAAGCCCCTGCTGCTATCACCAACCACCCTGTCACATCCTGTACCCTGTAGCCCAATTAATAAGCATTTGGGAGCAATCCTCCATAGCCTGTGTCAGTACTAGAGTAGTTCTTGCATTTGAGTGAAATCATCTGATAAAACAGTATGAACATCATCAGTTAAGCAGAAACCAAGTAAAGCATGAGCTTGATACCAATGTGAGAAAAACTCCCACAGAAATGTGCTAAGAGTGAAACTCTGAAAATTTTTTATGAGATGCAGGAGCCCTAATGCTCACTATCAATGTAATGACTAGGGATAAGACTCATTGTAACAAGTTTTGTTTGTTGACAGGCTTGATCATGTTGGTGTAACTCACCTCGGTGACTTCGCCACGGTTATGGAGTGAGGAAAGAACAAGCTGCAAGTATGCCTGTGATTTGGCTTGCATGTTTTCCCAAGGCGGGTGCAGTTGGAAGCATGTATGCTCCCCACCCCACTTGGCTGCCCACAGTTGCAGGTTTATTCTTAGTTTCAGGAATGTAAATCCTCATGGACATAGCAACGGCTTCATGTCAACTAGGAGACAGCTTTTCTCCTTAAAACATTTCTCTCTGTGGATGAGTAGGTTTCCTGATGAGGTGGATGAGGGGATTGTAGTGACATCCGATTTCTGAACCATGTATTTTATCCTCTGACAATCACTTGAGGTCAAGTCACTTGACTGGTCTGGACTGAAGTGCTTTTGCTAGTTCAGTAACCTTTAACTATGTGCAATGGAAGATGTTTCATTAAGACACTCTACTCCAGGCAATGGCGTAATTACATTGGGAAAATTACATTGGGAAAATATAAGTCCATATTTCTTCCCCAATAACTGTAACTATGATGCCAAGCTACTTGTGGACACATAGTGGTAGTCACGTAAATCAAGGTGATGTGCATTGTGGCTTTATGAGCCCTCATCTTTGTAAACCTCTCTATAATCTCTTCCATGTGCCACAGTAGGTATTTGGTCCTTGGCCAGCAGAATAAACAGGTAAACACAAGATCTATAAAAAGATGCTGCCTTTTGCCTTTCATCAACAAGGACTGCAAAGCATATTTGACACTTTTACCCCAGAAAATCCAGAACAATGTACATGCATATCCTAGAAAACTTCTTCCAGCCATTCCAGTGCACAGACATCTTCTCTGAGAGCAAGTACGTACCTGAAATTATCCTTCTGTTCCCTGGGAAAGAGTTCGTCTTAATACAATAAATGTACAAGAATATAATTCAAGCCAGAATAACAACATCTGTATTTCTGTCAAAAACTGATCAATTATAGTTTGCTTATTTAGCCTTTAGTATTTATTACTATGACTCCAAACATGCTGAGAGATGCCGAACTTCTTCTTTTCCTTCTTTTGGACATAAGCCTCTTAAATATGTGCAAAATTCTGTCCTTTCTACCTACTAAACCCTGCTTAGACAAGTTATTCAACTATGTCATTGCTAAAACTTCTCTTCTAATTTTAACCATCCATATTCCTAGAACTTCCTTAAGCATCACAAGCTCCAGTTTGTGCCCCGTGACAATGTCTCATTAAAATGACCTTACTGCACAGATCCTATGTAGTCAGTACAATTAGCCATTGCTCAGATGAAGTCAATGAAGGGATGGTGATTGATGAGATCTGTCTGCTCATTACCTTCATTGCTGTTAACTGACCTTTCGGTGAAAAATAAGGAAGGAAAAAAATTGACATAGGAATAAGTAAGGAATAACTGACATAATAATAATATATTATGAAGATGAAGAGGTTTTTTACCTTGCTGAACACAATTATTTCACTTGAATGACAATCCCTAGAGAAATTAGGACATGTCAATAGTTTCCAACCAGATTCTAAATTAACTGGAATAAATGATGAATTTCTGCAACAAGCAAGCAAGTTTGCACCAATTAATTATGTTATAAACCAGAAATCTATTGTTTTTAAGGGCATAGGCAAACTTCTCTTTCAGTTTGGTGCCAAAAGTTTACCTAATTTTGTATATCACAGGAATCAATCAATCTTGTCAAGTCATGTGGCTGAAAACAGGTGTTACGGTGTCATGCAAGGCCAATTGAATTTCAAATTGCAATAAAGCTCCATACTAGAAGATATTTGTAGTATGGTCTTCAAAGAGTTGAAGCATCCATTGAACAGGAGGCAACGGGCAGTCGTTCACCATGAATCTGATAGTGTGTACTATTGCTATTGTACAATGTGTGCTATTGACTGTACTTGAAGAGAATGCTAGCAATAAATGGACTGTAGGGAAATTGAAAGACATCTTAGGAATTGTTTATATGGAAGGAAGTCTGTTCTCTGAGGAAGAATGACCAACTACTTTCTCAGATCAGTCTGACAATGTCTATATGTAAGTGAAAACACCTAAGCCAAGCAAAGCATCCTACTGATGTGGAAAAAGAACTTTTCCTGTTCTCCAAAGGATGAGGAGAAAAGTAATAATTCATGGAAGTCTTAGTGAAACAAGACCAGCCCATCCACATAAGGTGCCTCTCACAGTTTCAGGTGTTGCACCTCTATAGTATTCTAGCAAAACATTGACATTGGAAAACACAAACAATAAATTCAGGGGGATCAAATCCTGTTTCACATGAAGTCAATTCAAAACTTCATTTTCAGAGTCAGGAATTCACCTTTGACTGTTTTTATTTTCAAGTAGTCACAGTGAGGTGACTAGTTTTCAGCACCCAGCCCCTCTACTTGCTGCCTGCTCGTAAACAAATACAAATTATCAGATTTAATTTCTGCATTTAACAACTGGCTCCACTGGCTTCTTAAACAATTTGAGAACCTGCTAATAATGAATGAAATAAATAACTTTGCTTATTTCCATCGTCATGGATGGATTGGCTTTGTTTCTTCTTTTTCCTGCCTCTGTCCATCCTGCACTAGTGTTCTCTAACTAGTGTTACTCACTCCAGTCATGGTTAATGTGAGGACTATTTCTTCTTTCCCCTTCATTGTCTCTTTTCAAGACTTAGCTGAAAGTGACCATTGCTTTTAACAAAATAACAATAAGCATTTATTGTTTCATTCAGGTACATCATGCAGGAGAAGAAGCAGCTTCGTTCAAGATAATACATGCAAGACCTCCTAAAAATACATTACTTTTTTGGTTTGCCTCTATCTCTAAAAAGGGCAGGAAAAAACCAATGTTTTCTAGTGCTTGCAGGCTTCCAGAGGGAAGCTTGCTAAAATCCAAGGGAATCTGTCACCATAAATGATGGAATCCCACAAGACAAGAGTGTGGATTAGCCTGACAAATATCTGTCCATGTCAACAGTGTCAAGTGAAACAAAGCTCCACTAGACACAGATCCAGGCGACTTCCCGTCTGCGCTCTGCCACCACCTCCCTGCTGACAGCTGGGCACGCTTGCAAAGCACCTCTGTGACTGCAAAGCTCAGCACTGACTGTGGCTCCCTGATAGCTCTGCCTTAGGGCTTCACACCAAAAGCATGTGTAGTGCTATAATGCTTCACTCTCACTGGTTGCAAATAGATAAAGGTTTTATTTCTCCCAAGAAGACAATCTTACTTACTTGGGATAGTGCCTCTGCTGAAAGATGGGCAGAATCTCTGCATCTTGATTTGAATGTAGAAGCAGTAAATCCCGAAATCTTTCTGTCAGGACAAAGAAAAAATAAAAAAAAAAGAAGAAAAAAACCAAAACAAAAAACAAACCCAAATTGTGACTCTGCATGAAATGTTCGGGCCACAAGTAAGCAAGCAGTAATATCAGTCAATTCTATTCTCCAGCAATATTTACCAGAGGACAAAGCTAAGTGTATAGGGAATAAAATCTATATATTCATACAAAATTGCTGCTAAGAGTAGAAATTACTGTAAATTTTTTAAACAATCTTTTTGAATGTCTTTTTTTTAATCCAATATTGAATTATACTAGTGCTCACAGGTTTAGCAGGTCTGCATAGGGGTCTTCTGGGCATCATACATAGACAGCTATAAACAGTCTCTGCCTTGAAAAGTTTAGTCTAAACACAAAGGAGGAACCATTTACTGAAAGATCACCATAGTGTAAACTAACACAGATTAATTAATAAATTAAGATTGTGATACAAGTGAGTAATGGATTCAGTGATATTTTCAAGGATGGCTGGAAGACTGGATTGCTTTCTGTTCTCTGCTATATATTTTAAAAACTGCATTACGGGATCATCTGAAGCAGGTAAGATTTTTGTAACTTAGCTTCACCAACTGCCAAGTGGAGAGGTGATTGTGGCTTGTGTACATGCCTTTCTCTCATGGCTTTCTCTAGAGGTGGTTAGACACAAAATGTAAGCACTATCTGTAGGAGCTTCTATCAGTATGTGAGTTCCTTGAAGATGGGAATCTCCTCAAAATTCACTTGATACCCAAATTCAGGGATAAGAGGTAATTTCCCACCCAGACCAAATCCCCTTATCACATCTCATAGCTCTCCATAGCATGGGACACACTCTGTTTCCTTCTCTCCTTTCACCACCTGCAACTTCTATTTATCAATCCTCCAGTGGCACAGCCACCTTACAATTGTGGCTTTAAATCTGCAGCTACAGGTGTTATTCTTCATTTGCTAAATCCCAGTTTGTAGCTCATGTTGTGTGTACTAGTTGTACTCTGGGTTTCTCTAAACTAGTTATCTCTTCCATGTAAGTTTTTAATACTGGGAACTGAACCTGAGGATAAGTGTAGTCCTTCCTCCCTTTATATCACTATATATCTCAAAATACCATTAACATGAGGTTTATAAATAAAGAAATCAAGGGACAGAACACTGGTGGAGAAAAACATCTGAATCTCCCAGCTTCAAAAAGGAACCACAGCAGCTTTCTTACTTCTTACAGGTTAGTATATGATGGCTTTATTGATTTCCAGTTTGATGTAGTTATATGTCACCATATGTAAACTCCATTAATCTGGATATAATTCTGCTATACAGACTCTAAAATGGAAAAAAAAAATCCAACCTCATACTTCATAAAGTTGTAAGACTTTGAAGGAAGTGTAATAAATTCATCTAATAACTCTCTTGTTAAGCGCTCACACTTAAAGGTCAGTTGTCTTAGATGGTCTAATCTAATCTTTCATCATCTGGCTAAGATGTATTGCAAACATCTCAGAGAAGATACTGGGATCTACCAGTGAAGAAAAAAAGGCTGATACTTTGCATCTTGATTCCTTTATTTCTACACCCCTTCAGAATCCATTTTGAAACAAATAAGCAATGGTATCTCCAAAATTGTTACAGCACTTTCAAAATGTAACTTGGCTTTCCCTGTACCTAACTGGGACATAGTCTGGATGTGGCTGACAAGAACAAACGCAATGGTGTAAAGATGGAATGAAACTCAATGAGCATCTTTCAGGGAACAGTCTGTTCATTGTCTTGACAAAAAGCTTGCCATTACAGATACTTTTTGACATCTTGATTTTTTTAAGAAGAAGCAGAGACTTGCTTTTTTCTCAGTCCTCTGGTACATGGCAATATGCTGTACACAAGCCATCCTGGCATCTTTTAAAGATGACACGCAACAAACAAAAGCCAGTGGATATCAACTGAAAGGCTTCAGCAAGCTTTTCCTGGTGCAAAATATCCAAGTGTATATGTTTCAGAGCAATTACACTGACTTATACATTTCTAGAAACTCTTTATAAAAAGGCTTTATATGAACAACAACCTTTGCATATGCCGGGAAGAGGAATAAGAGGAAGTGACTTCCAGAACATGGTACAAGCCACCACCATTAAGGTTTTCTCTTTGGGTAGTCAGATTTATTTATCTTTGTGGGGCTATAACCAGGCACAATAGCAATGTAAAGCATGGGGATACATGCTATTTAGTTCAGTACTGCACATCATCACATTATATCTGAGTGATGTTGTTTTGCCAGACCTTGCAAAGTGCTTGTGACTCTCTGGGAGACACAAAAGTTATCTCAGTGAGGGTTCAGGTATGTCTCACTTGATTGTTCAGCCTGAGATGGATGGCAGACAGGCAGAGAGCCACATTCCATCTCTATTCTCTACTCCATAACTCTCTTTCTTGTGCTGCTGCCCTTTCCCATTGATCCAGTCCACCTGGCTGCACTCCAGGACTCAATTCAACAGGCCACGATCTTGAAAATATTTTGAATAGTAACATGACAGGGCTGGCCAGTATTGTAGTGAAAGCAGCCAAGTTACAGCATCTGAAATTGGCCTTAACAGCTTCCCTACTAGATCTTGGTTTAGTTAATGTCAACTACTTTTTTTTCCCCGTGCTATGGCAAATTTCCCAGGCAGATGTATTTTCTTTTCACCATACGACTTTACTCGTTTTTCCATGGCAACACTTAAGCCATGTGGTAGTGTTCCACCTCATCTCAAATACATCCTACAACTTCCTTCAGCACATGTAGGCTCCACGTCCTGTAAAACCTCTTAAAAGAAATGGTACACCGACCAGAAGTCTATAGGAGTAATTTGTCCTGTAGGTCCATTACGTACACACCTTCAGGTCTGTCTTATTCTCATATTACACATGCACAACACAAAAGTCACAGTGGTGCAAATAACACTATTGCATTTAAGGACTGTTTAGTATGGTGGTGAGGGAGGTAATGAGAGCTTTGGCAGCTACTGGCAGAAGACAGATACTTTTAGTACTTGACCAGTGAAGGCTTTTGTATTTTCAATAAAAAACCCCACAGTTGATACCTTCCAAGGGGGGGAATTTTTTTCAAAAAAATCTAAGACTTTCTTCAAATCAATGCTACAACAAATTAAAAGCATGAGAACTGTTGAAACTAATGATTAGAGCATTTTTGACATTATTTTGACATGCAGTCAGTAGTTGATCAATAGAACCAAACCAAATCACAATGTTATTATTTTAGAGAGACATCAGTTTTGTACCTAAAATGTGATGCTTTTATCTAGGTGTTGGTCTGGCTTGTTAATTAATACCATTATTAACATTTACTTAACTACATTTTAAATGTCTTACTTGTGAAAATCTGCAGTCATAGTTTCTGTCTCTCATTCTATCAATGCAATTTGCATTGAAGTCTGTATTAGCTGGTCTCCTAATGATTGTTTACATTGCTCTGGGATCAATTGTGCCATTGATTGTTTTGTCACTCTGCTGACTGTGAAACTGCAGACACTGTCTCACCAACTCTCCCTTAAGTCTACCCACAGGACAAAATTCTCACAGAATGATTGCACAGTCACATCTGATGCTCAAGCTTGTCTTTTCAACATGATGACTATCTCCAGTTCCTCTTGGCATTTTAAGCATACAGTACCTTCCAAATCCCTGATCAGTGTGAAGACCTCAGTTAAATTAAAGCAGGCTCACTGGGATCATGTATGTTTGGCTAAATGTGTAACATAGTTACCTGTGATGATTTGAGGCTGGATGTAATAACAGTCTTTACAACCCATCCCCCTAAATGAGACAGGTTATAGACTATAAGGGAGAAGAGAAAGTTTGCCTCTGAAAGCTTTAGAAATTTAACCTCAGACATTAATACCAAATTTAATCTCATACAAACTGTCTCTCATGTAATTTTTCTTCCCTCTTTTCTACCCTTTATTCCTGCAACATCCTCCCAGCTCAACATATTCACAACTTACCTACTGGAACCTCAGCATAAAGGTTCACTAAGATCTTTGTAATAACAGTTACAAACCAGTTATCAATTTACAAGCACAACAGGATGCATTTCAATGGAAATTTTCCCTTTTAAATATCTAGACACGTCATCATTGTACTCAAGCAGAATGGGCTTATGCTCAGTAAATAGTAATATGCTATAAAAATGTGAGCAAGAACAGGCGTACAGCTTGAAGCTATTCAAACCAGTTACACAGTCGAGTTTCCTTTCTTCCAGGATACACTATTTAAGACAGGAGGAGAGTGACAAAGGAAAATTTTACAGTAATATAATATCTGAGCTATCAAAGCAAAGGAAAATAATTTATATAGAATGTCCTTGTGAGTCAAAACACATTACTATTCACATGCTGTAGACAGAGACACTGCAGCACAGGGAGAACTAGCTTTGTTTTTGAAGCACATCCCTGAAGAACTTACTGCTTTAGCACTTTGAAAATGGTGCCAAAAGTCACACACTGCAGTTGTGTCAGATTTGACTTTAAAAGACAGGTCTTGCAGTTATTTTTTTCCTTGTTCTTTCTCATTACAAATTACAGAAAATAACAGCAAAGTCTCTCTGCTGAATTCCAAGAGTCTTGAAAAATCAAACTCCTGCTCCTTCAGAGTTTGATGGGTCTGTACCTATGAGGCCGCAGCAGTATATAACTCATCTGAGATATTACTGGTTTAAGTCAATCACCTTTTACCCATCAGATTCAGACTGCTCTGAACCTCTAATAATACCAGGTTGAATTGCATGTAACCAACACAATTAAGAACATTGTAAAACTGATGGTAATTGCTTTTAATGGGATAAGGATATTTAATATAAGTTGTACAGATTCTTTTTACATCAAAGTTTGAAAGAATAAATAGAAATGTGATTGGAAAACAACCAGAGATTGGGAAAACTGAATAGCCTCATCAGTTATCAAGTACAGAACACTGTGGTCCAGAAGCTTAGCTGTCTACCAAAAAGGTCTATCCCTACTGACATTCTCATGAATCTGGATATTTTACAGTCATATTTCTATATTACCTTCAGCAATTCTGCATTCATTAAGATACAAATCTCAGTTCCATCTTAAACCACATAGACACTTGCAAGCCCTGCTATTTCAAACTAAAAAAATCTGCCTAGTTGTATGCAAAATGCAGAGTGGTCTGCAGCACTTTCCCTAATCATAAATAGCACCTTTGCAACAATTAAAAAAACCCTCAAAAGATAAATTAAGTCAGCTTTCTTAAAACTGCCAACAACATTTAAAAGTATTTAAGACCCACTAATTTGACTGTTTTTCAAGACCTGTAAATTTGGAAATGCTGTCTTAAGTAGTTCCTCAGTGCCTTGTAATAAGAAAAGGCATTTAGGAAGAAGTCTTTGTCAATTAAGGGCTATAAAATTCTGATTAGCAATAAGATGGCATAAAACTGAAATGCCCAATATTTCAGTTTGACCTGTGGCTTATTAAAGAGAAAGTTTCTGAAGTTAAGGAAGTATCACTTCTCTCCTTTTCAAGAGTGAGTGCTACAAATATCCTCCATCACATTAAAAGGGAAGAAAACAATGATGAGGTAATGCCAATGAGCTAAAGGTTCCAAAATTATTACAGCATAAACCTTGGAATTCCCCTGTAAGATACATATTTTGCTGACACAAAGAGACAGGCTTTTTGACCAGCTTGAACTTCCATGATTCTCAGTCCATTAAACCTCACAGAGTTTCATTCTCCTGTTTTTTCACCACCATTTCCTTCTCTCCTGATCAGTCATCAGAAAGACTAATTAGAGCTCATCATTTACCGAGCTACTAAAAAAAATTAAAAGACATTAAAAGACACTAAAAGATGAAAACTATCTAAACCAAAAGCTGCTGTTTATTTAAAGGAAATAGAGAAGCTTTCACTGAAAGGCAACTTGTCTCTTCATTTTCTAAACTAGGTGATTAGTGATCATCCTTCTGTTCAACATTTTATTTTGCAGGATTTTAGTTTATTTAACCAGAGTGGAAAATATAAGGAAACCAACTTATCATTACATAAGTCATCAGTGAACCTTCCAGTAGCTCTGGACCTGCACTTTCTCACACTCTGAACCTTCCTTTCTTTGAAGAAAGTCTTTGCACATCCTGCTTTCCCTCCTAACCTGAATTTGCTTCCTAAAAAGTAGTCAGCTCTTTCTCTAGCTGAGTGCTTACCAGCTGGAAATCATTCCCCCTCCCTGATTCTGGCATCTGTTCATCCTTTCCCTGTTGGAACTCTAGGCACTTTCTCATGTTTTTAAAATGTCCCACCTACTATGTCAAAATTAGCTTGGACAGATTTATCTCTAACTAGACCTCCCTCATTTACGCTGCAGTCACACATATTGCATATTTTATGTGTGTATACCCATCTGTCAGCCAATGAAGAAACAGAGTAAGGCAGTTCTTGTCCAAGGAACTTTAAAACGTGGAAGATGAATGATGGGAAGAAAAAAGCATCAGTTGCTTTGTTCCAAAACAGCAGAGACACTGAGGATCACATTTAGACTGCATTTTGTATGTCTAACTTGACAAGACAGCAGTGAGTGACCCAGACTGCCTATTAGCACCGCTGCCAGATTCGAGTTCCCCAGCGAAGAGAAGCAGACACAACACCAAAGTTAAACAGTCTTGAGTACCGAGTTAGAAATCCCTCTATAGGTTATACAGCAACTCCTTGGCAGAGCTGGGGATCAGCTAAACTGATGGAGTTCAAAACCAATGTCTTAATCAAGAAATGTGCTGGGTTTTTTTTTCTCATAAACATTTATACTTGAAGAATATTTCTGTCAGAACAACAGAGTTCGTTCCACAACTTAACACTTACAAAGCGCAACAGTAAAAGAGGGATTAGAAACAACACAAACAGGTAACTTTTTAAAAAAGTCTTTGTAAATACATGCTGTGAAGCAGTATGCAGATTTTATAGCACTGAGTTCTACAATTGCTCGCTTTGGCCATGAAGTACCATACTTCGCTGTCTGAACTTACCACCAGACAATTCAGGGAGGCTCAACTACCATTTTCTTCACTAGTGGTGCACTTTCCTCCATCACAATATGCCAGAAGAAACAATGAGGCATCCTTTTTTGGCTTTAAAGTCAAGTTGTGACACTTGATCTAAAAAGCCCTTGTATTCACAAAGAAAAAAGACTCAAATTATGCAATGGGAGATTCAGCTGGTTCTCTTTTTGTAACTTATAATCTGATACAGAAACTAGGGAAAGCTCAACCTTTCAAAAGCTACATGGGATTTTAACAACAAAATAGAGCTATTATCCAGCTGTGCAATTACTGCAGTACTCTCCAACACTGCAAAGCTCCAGAGCATTTGCCTCTAGAAAGCTGAATAAAGGCACAATTCCTCAGGCTGTAACAATTCACACCAAGGGGCCCCTACTCTAATGTCTTGCTTCACATGCAGATACCTATGGAAGAATCAGTACAGGGAAAGATCATCCTGATGCTACTTTCCCATTCTCCAACCATTTCTCTCTCAGCAGATCTCCTGAGCTTAAAGTGGTTTGTCTATTAAGAAATGCCTTGACTTCCCTTTAAAATACTTGCCCAGTCCCCCAAGTAAACCTCTGAATCTGCCCCACATCCTCTGGCAAGGAATTCCATGTGTCTCTCACCTACTACACAAAGTTCCATGACCTTATGTTTGCTCTGAAATTATGTCTTACTGACTGCACTTAATGGACAATAGACCTGATAGAGGTAGAAACCATGAATAGTCAGACCCTACTCCCTCACCCATCCCGTGTAATGCGTGATTTTGTAGATCACTGCTATATTCCCCTAAATTTTCTTATTTCCAGGCTAAAGAGCCCCTGCATACCGAGTTGTGTCCTTTGTGGAAGCCTTGCATGTTTTTGATCCTCTTTGTCATTCCTTCTTGAATGTTGTCCAGTATCCTTTCTCAGAGATGAGGATTAAAGTTCTGGGCACATCACAAAAATCCCCACAGTGCTGTACAAAGATCTTGTCTGCTTTATTCTCTACTCTTCTAAACCATTTTTCTCTTTATTGCTGCTGAGCACTAAGCTGATGTCTTCATGGAAATAATTATCATGACTTTAAAGTGTTATTCTCGGGCTTTAACGGTCGCATCGTCTCCAGCCATGTGTTTGCAACCAAATTTATTCAACATCAGTACACACCTACATGCATACACGTGTTGGTATTTTTAGCCAGATCTATTATTAAGTTTGTAAGTATAATATATTTTATATGTTTGAACAAGCTACAAGGACTTTTCGTCAAACACATCTAAATGGCAGCCACAAAATAATGAAATTAATCCCATCCAAGGCTAAAATTTTGTAGCATAACAAAACCACTACCAGTCACTAGGCATTTGTCTATTCATATTTGGTCCCACTTTAAACTGTAGGCATGCAGACACAGCTTCATTATTAAACTCAAATAGGCAAATAAATCACTGAATAATAACTTTGCACAATCACAGAACAGCTGGAAGGTAAAAGGGAATGTTTGGAGATTGTCTAGTCCAGTCCCCCTGTTCTGAGCAGGATCAACAGAAGAAGGTTGTTCTTGGCCCTGTCTCCCTGGGTTTTGAGTATCTCCATAAATTGAGACTTTACAGCCTCTCTGAGCAACCTGTTCCTGACCATTTTGTGCTCAGTGAGAAGAGCCTGGCTCATCTTGTTTACTCCCTCCCAGATAAAATGTGATAGGGCAAAGGATTTTGGCAGGAACTATTACATGCCATGAGACTTCCATTTAGGACCTAATGAGCTTTTTCCTGTGCAGAAAATGGGTGATTTACAGCTGATGAGATCATATTTTATCTTTGGTCACTGTTGTGGAAGCAGGTGATGCAACAAATTCTTTGCACACCCTTAACACACAACAGGCTAGTCCTGTGCAAAGTGTTCCTACTCCATGACAACAGAGCAGGTGGGAAGCACTAGCAGATTTTGGTCTAGCAAAGGATGTCTCTATCGACGTATTACTGCTAAATACATCCCAGTTCTTTGCACCAACTCTTTTCTTAAAACTCACCCTAAATTTCTCTGTTATAATTAGCAGTCTGCTTATGGAGCAGGAAAAAAAAAAAATCAATATTTTGTGCTGTTTCCATTGATTGCCACTTTTGCATACCCACATGAGGAGAGGGACACAGCAGGTTACAAGTCATAGAATGGTAGGTTTGGTGGTGACATTTAGATATCATCCAATTCTACCCTCCCTTCTCAATCATTTCCAGGTCACAAATAAACTTGTCCATTCAGTTTTTGAAATCCTCCTGAGAAGGTTTATCCTTCCTGGGCAGCCTGTGCCAGGGCTCCCTCACCTAACAGCAAAATATTTTTTCCTTATGTTTAAACCGAATTAAACAGCAGTCAAGATGTTGCCATGCCACAGGCTTTGTGCATGCTGGGCAGGTTAGATGCTGGCTTCTCTTACCTGGGGCAGGGATGGGAAAGTAAACCACAAGAAGAGAGCAAGGTTACAAAAGAGATCATGAGTTTCCTTATTAATGCATCTTCACTCCCTGCCTTGTAATAAAAAACAGCATGAGATTGCCCATCCCTCTTCCCTCCAGCTACAGGTGTGAATGAAGTTGCTAATCACCAATGCTCAACTGATGTTAGTAAGGTCATTAAGCATAATTTTTACTTCCTCACAGATAAGTTGTGTGAATACCTACAATGAAGGTGCTCAGCTGTTCTCCAACTCCCTGTTGAGGTCCAGAGAGAAAGCTGAAATATGCTGAATACTTAAGAGACAATCCTCACACCAATATACACCCCGTGGGAGAAATGTCTGTCCAGCCAATCACTCAGCTAAACTAAAATGCCAGAAATAACAGTAACAAGGGTTTAAATAAGAAACAAAAGAAGAGATAATGTATTAAGGGACTCCATTTATATATAAAAATATTTTCTCCTGTGTTTTCAGTTGCCTGTGTCTCTAAGAGAACACATACAAGTTCTTTTCTAAAAGCACTCCTAGCACTTGTTTCACTGAAGCATAACACAGGATAAAGTGATCAGAGCTCAGCTGGATCCTATTTTCTACATGAATTTTGCTAGCCAGCTGAAGACAATCCACTGGGGAGAAATGTACATTTTTTTTCCAAAGATCTAATCACATATGAGGCTCCATTTCTTATAACATGTCTCAAAGGGCAATAAGAAATCTCAGCAGGAAATCATCTGAATGATTGGTAAATGAAGCAGCCATTAGATATTCTTTTTCTTTTTTATTTTTTTTGGATAGGTGGTAAAAAGTAATACACATAAGTGTATCAGGAAATGTATCAAAAGTTGGGTTTAATTTCACCCTGCTGTGAGTAATTTTGTTATTTCTCCTTGAATATAAACTACCATATATAGTCTACCCTGGGTAGTTGTCCTTTACTCTGAATTAAAAATTTCTTAAAAAATAAATAATATTTTCTGATTTAGCACTAGCTCTTGTGTGAACTCTCCTTAAAATGTGCTGCAGGATTTTTCTACCAGCTTGTCATCTCCATCTTTCAGCTATCATGATGTCATGAATGTAACAAAATACTAAACAGACATGTTTTTACATGTCAGAAAATCTGTTACTACTCAAGTCAACAGGAAAAAAAAGTATTCCCAGCATTGGATGGGAGAGCAGTGCTTGAAAATGTTGCTATGCAATTCTACACTGGTAACTATTTTCTAGAACAAAGAACCAGTGGTTTAACATGATTTAGATCATGCAGTTCCTCACATCATTGTAAGGAAATGGTTTGGCATGTACTTTTCAGAGAGTATTATTTTGCCAGTTCTGATAAGTCTAAGATGCCAATAGATGTCTTTTGATTCTTTTTGTCACCAATCAGAACCCAACACCAATGTACCATCACCAATTCAGCATTACAAAACAGCACAGAAATTATAAAAACCTCTTCATGCAGAAACGGCACATGCTGGTACATATGTGTTAAGAAGCATAGGAGACTTTTAAAGAAGTACTATTTCTAAACAAATTATTTTAATTAATTAAATGCTGCTTTATTAGGAAAGCTCATTTGTAAAATTTCATTTGCCATGTTTGTTAATGATGGGGTACAATTAGCATAATCCCTTAAATCTATTAAAAAAAATGCCAACATCAAATAGCAGAAATTACAAGAGTATGCTCCTTTAATTATAAATTCTGCCTTTTTTAAACCAGTCATGTCTTAGAGAGACACTCGGCTAAGTGAAATCCTTGAGGGAAAGCCCTGTGCTGTCAGGCTGGCACCAGCCACTTGGCAAAGCACAGCACAGAATCACAGCTTCATCTTTGAAAATGTGCATGGGTGTCTGCGGCACTTTCCCTGACAAAATAGCACTTAGAGTGTGATTAATGAATAAGGAATAAGAGACAGTCCTTAGAAGTGTTTCTTGCAATGAGGAGCACAAACTGCTCATGGATTTATTTTCATTTCACGTAACACAAGGAGGCTTTTCAGAGGCTGTAGATGTGTTATTGTCAACAGTACCGTAAAATCATCACAGCAACCACTGCAGCAAAACTCAAAATAGCCAATAATCTCTGAAATTCCTCCTTTCCCAAAAATCTCCTTTCAACACTGTAAGAAGTGTCGAGAGCCCTTGTCCAACACACATTAAACCACAATTATGCCTATTAGAATCCAGAGATCAGCAGAAAAGCCTTCTCTCTTACTCACCATCATGGTATTTACTACAGCTTAACTTTAAATGTTCTGGTTCCATGTAAGTCACAAAAGTAAACATTCATCTACTACTTACTGGCCTCTATGTATAGAACAGGTCCCTTCAAATTATGACAAACACAGTGGTGCTCTGCATAAAGCACTGCCCAAATTTTACTCTCTATAGCTGGTCACTCAAAGGCAGGCTGTGTCTGCCACAATGCAAGTGCTTTCTCTCTCCAAGAGATCATGGCATATTACAGCAAATATATCCTAAACTGGGAACCCAGCCAGGAGAACACAAAAACAACTGGAGACATACAAACCCTAAGAGGCAGTGGGGAGAGAATTTCTAAGTGATACTTTTGGCTTTCAGACAGTATTTCTGGCCATATGATTGTTAAAAAAAAGAAAAAAAAACAAATAACATTTCTCATTGAAAAAGTAAATCAACTTAAAAAAAAAAAAGCAGGTGGGTGGAGGGCATCGTTTATTCATTTACTAGGCAATTTTACCACTCATCTTTCTCAAGGAAAGAATTGCTTTGCAAAGTAACAAGGAATGTTATTTCAGTCCCTGTTCTTTGCTTTGACTTTGCTGCCTCTTTGTCAAGCCTGCTGAAGGCAACAGAGGCCTGAAACACAACCCATTTTTTTCCGGTTGTTTCAGCAGATCTAATAAAAGATCTCTCCTTACAAAACTTGCTTCTCATGGAGTATTATTTTGTTATAGTGTAGTTTGGTCTAACCTGCTACAAATGTCAGAATCTATACATGACATCCTTTTTGAAACAAGCTCTATCGCTTTATCGCCATTCTGAGCAAAAAGTGCTTTACTTAAGGAAGAAAAAGAGGAAGAAGAAGAAGAAGCCTGAGCTACAGAAATGTGGGTTATGTCAGTGAAACAAAATACAGGCTGCAGCCTGCCCATCAGCTGCTGCACTTCATACCAAAGCATCATTTATTGCTGTCACGGCACACTCTGCTCCGTGTACCATGATAGGCAAAGCCTCAATCCCATTCACATTTTAGAAAGTGATTTCCAGCCTATGAACTCCCTCCTACACTTTCTCTTCACAGCGATTTAGTTAATACTGAGATAACTGAGTCATCTGTCTCATTTAGAAATGCCATGTTCACCACATAGCAATCACCATTTCAAATTTCACTCAAAATTTGGATGCGTTAGCAACTAATTTACCTTGCAGCATCTTAAACTTTATAGAGCATTTAAGGCATTTCTGTCTCACTGCCTTTTGAAATTTCAAAGTCTGATAAATGAAAAAAAAAAAGGAGTTTAATTACTAATTAGTTTAGTGGACCGACACTCACAAAGTGAAGCAACACTTTTGCAGCTACCACATACCTATTTTTTTTCCCACAGGAATCCTATTTTTGCAGTTGATAACAATGTAGTTGGTTAGTGGCAGATTCTATTAGTATTCTTTGTATCAGTATCATTAATAACTAATATAATCATAGAATCACAGAATGGTAGGGGTTGGAAGGGATCTTTACAGATCATCTAGTCCAACTCCCCTGCAGAAGCAGGTTCACTTAGATCAGGTCTCACAGGAACACATTCAGGCGGATTTTGAAAACCTCCAAGGAAGGAGACTCCACACTCTCCTTGGGCAGCCTGTGCCAGGGCTTCTTCACCTGAACTCTTCTTGAGGCATCCGAAATACAAATAAATAATTAACATCATTATTAAAAATTATTATTATTAAACCATCTATATAATTGATAATATAACTATGTGTCCTCATGGAAAAGAAGGCCAATGGCATCCTGGGATGCATTAAGAAGAGTATGGCCAGTAGGTTGAGGGAGGTTCTGCTCCCCCTCTCCTCTGCCCTAATGAGGCCTCATCTGGAGTCCCGTGTCCAGTTCTGGGCTCCCCAGCTCAAGAGGGACAGAGAACTTCTAGAGAGTCCAGTGCAGGGCCACCAAGATGATCAGGGGGATCTTTCTTAAGAGAAAAACCTGCAAGTTCAGGGAATCTTTCTTAAGAGAGAAACCTGCTGTTCAGTCTGGAGGAGACTAAGGGGAGACCTCATTAATACTTAAAAGTATCTGAAATGTGTTTTTCAAGAGGATGGGAAAACACTTTTTTCTGTAGCGTCCAGTGATAGGATAAGGGGTAATGGACAAAAAATGGAACACAAAAAAGTTCCACTTAAGGAAAAACGTCTTCACTGTTGAGGTGAGGGAGCCCTGGCACAGGCTGCGCATGGAGGGTGTGGAATCTCTCTGGAGGTTTTCAAAACCCACCTGGACACGTTCCTGTGTGACCTGATCTAGATGGACCTGCAGGGGTGTTGGACTAGATGATCTCTGAAGGGCCCTTCCAACCTCTACCATTCTATGATTCTACAATTCTATGATCCAGTGAGACAAATGTCCAGGAGATAACTGGGGCAGAGAAGAGTTGTGCCTGCAAGATGGCTCATCAAAAATTCTGGGATCACAGACTGGCTACTGACAGACTACTGTACAGTGAAATGCAAATTTTCCAGCTAATGCTTAATATATTGGTGAAATAATGCATATAAGTGAATCAATGGAGTGGATGGAGCAACAAGAAAGTGTGTGTGGCACATAAATGCAATACTGGGTTGCAAAGGGCTGTAGGGAACTGATATTAAAATTTGGGGTGTAGAATTTGCTTCACATGAACAAGGCCAGCACTGATTTTAATGCATCTTGGAACAGGAAGAGATTTTGGAACAGAAAGTTGCTGTTTCAAGGAAGTCTGAAATCTGGGATGAGGTCACACAGCTGCCAAAAAGTGGAGTAAATACACTTATGGAATGAAGGAGAAAAAATAATGTAGTAACGGAGATGGGATATCCTTAACTAGAATTTCAACTTGAATATTAACCCAACAGGGTACTATAAAACATTTGCTTTGTAAATAGTGTGAAAATGTCATTTGACCATGTTATTTGACCATGACACTTGCACTGTTGTGAGAGCTTTAATTAAGTCCCACAGAATTAACTGCTGGGCACAAAACAAATTCTGAGCAAGTGAGAGCCCCTCTCCCTTACAATCCCAGCTTATATGAGACACCTGTAGAAATACACAAACAGGTAAGAAAGACCAAGGAATAAGGAGTAACAGAAGGTAACATGATATGCAGCATTCTGAATAGCAGCCACCACTACTGGTGGTCTTTATGGCCTTAAATCATACCACAGCTCAAATCAATGATGATATCTCCACTGAAAATCAAGCCTGCTTCTCTATTTAAAAGGAATGACAGAGGACTCAGAAAGCAAAGAGCCACATAAATGCAAGGTCTCACAACTTGAACTTCATACAACAGATCATTTGAATAGAAGGTTCAAAGGTGCCATGCTCATTTTCTCTAAGCATTTGCACAAAAAGAGGCAACAAGGCTACCAAGGTGATTGGGGAACTGGAACATTCCTCTTAAGAGGGAAGGCTGTGAGACCTGGGGCTGTTTAGTCTGGAGAACAGAGACTGAGAGGGGACCTCATTAACAATTGTAAATATCTAAAGGGTGGGTGTCAAGAGGATGAGGCCAATCTTTTTTCTGTAGCACCCAGTGACAGGACAAGGGGTAACAGGCACAAGCTGTAACACAGGAAAGTTCTACTGGAACGTGAGGAGAAATCTCTTTCCCATAAGGGCGAGGAAGCCCTGGCATAGGCTGCCCAGGGAGGATGTGAAGTCTCCTCTGGACTTTTCCAAACCCATTTGGACATGTTCCTTTGCATCTTGATTGAGGGGAGTGTGCTTTAGCAGGAGTTGGACAGGATGATCTCTAGAGATCCCTTTCAATCCCAAGCATTCTGTGATTCTGTTACAACTAAAATGCACACACATTTTCCAGTGGTGGTTCTTGCCCCAAAATGAAGGAAGCTGAAAAAAATCCCAAAACAAAACAAGCCAGGAAAAAACCCTACATTATGACATTATCATAATGTTGAGCTTCATTTTTCACAAAATAGCACAGAAAGAGCCCATGGAAATCCAAAGGTATAAGCTGAAAAATCTGCAGGGTATTTCAACCTCAAATTTTGTTTCTGCCTAATTTCTACACAGAAGTTGACATAATTCTAGGAAATTAGAAAGTATCACGCAGGAGTTGGGAAGGTGTAAAGATAACTGTCCTGATCATAAATTTCATAAATATCAACCTTTCCTACAGAAGTTTTTACTATTTTTTAATTTAATATATTTTGAAATATATTTTTCCCAAGCAATTATAGTATTTTTACAGTCTGTTAGAAGAGGACCGCACAAAGAAACTTTTCAAATCTACTTTAAAGATACTTTAACTAGCAATTGTCGGTTAAAGTGGTAACTCAGAATTCCAAGTCTCAAGTGTATCTGCTTTGTTCTTCTGTCCCTGAGGCAGAAGTTTCAAGGAACTGAAACAGCAACATCCATGCATCCTGTGCACATTAGATTGAAGGATAAAAATAATCTGCATAATTCAGCCATGTCATTTTCCATAATCATTATGTGATTAAAAAGAACCTGGAATATGAAAAAGGTGGAAGTTTACAAATAGCAGAGTACATGAAGGAACAACTTCAGAGTAAGAGAATATTCCCTTAAAGACTACTTTCTCACTTTTTCCCTGCAGCACTAAAACTCAATAATATCAAATTGGAGTTGGCTCAAATTATACTGATTTTGGTAATAAGTCAGCTGGAGTTCAACTAATGTAAAACTATCCAGGTCTGGAGCCAAAAATTCATATGCGTTCACCTTCAGGTTTAATTATTTAATCACAAAAAAGAGGCTTTCAGCATTGAGATAGTAAATCTGTTCTCCATTTCCTCCATTTTGTTAATTCTGTCTTTTATTGATCATGTTTGCAGTGATAAATAAAATAATTCATGAACAGTGATGGCAGTGAATAATAAAACTCGTATTCCTTATGGCATACTCTGGCTAATTATATTAAGTTATTTTAACCTCCTAGTAATGTAACTATTACTTTTATTGTTAATGTCAAATGATTTTAAAAGAAACATAAATCTTTTTAGATTCTCAATGTCTCAATTCTGATATCTTCTTCGGAAATGTAAGTAGGATTCACTGTAAAAATCAGTAGTGATAAAGTAATGTCCACCTCATCTTGGTCTTCTGCTTCCAAAACCACATGTTGCCTTTGCTGGAACAACTGACAACACCATGTCATTAACACCTAGCAGGTGTTAACACTTAGCAGGAATCTGATGGAATAACTGAACACATAAAAATACATGTTATTATGGAATGAAGAAGCCCCAAGTCAAACAGAGCTTGAGGCAACTGTGTGCAAGTTGGGATATCCCTTTTTTCTATTGTATCTAGCAACCGGACAAGAGATAATGGGATGAAGCTGGAACACAAAAAGTCCCATCTAAATATAAGAAAAAACTATTTCACTGTTCAGGTGAACAGGCTGCCCAGAGGGGTTGAGGAACAGATTGCCCAGGGAGCGTGTGGAGGCTCCTTCCTTGGAGGTCTTCAATACTCCCCTGGACATGTTCCTATGCAAATTGATCTAAGTGGATCACTTCTGCAGGGGGTTGGACAAGATGATCTCTAAAGGTCCCTTCCAACCTTTCATTCTATGACTCTATGATTCTAAGTTGACCAACTGCTCATCACCAGTGACTAGATATTTTTAAAGAAACTCAGTAGCAGCTATAGTGATCCTGGGACAACCTTGTCACATCCTGCGGACAGATTTCATAATTCTATTATTCCTTCTTGTCGTCTTCTGCTTCACACATTCCTCAAGTCTGAATCAAGATCTACTAAGAACACTGTAGATACCAACTGAATGATCCACTACTTCAATATCTCTAAAGCTGTCCCTGGGGTTACTGAAAATAAAATATTTCTTTATTGCTTCTTTGCTAGCTCCAGTGCTTGTTGATAAATTTCAGCTAAGTGGAGCATGCACACTGAGCCTCAGAATGCTTCCCTAAACCAGGAGCTGCAAAGGCTTATCAAGGTCGTATAGAACATATAGAACAATTTAACAAAACCACCCAGCTCAGCAAGTTTAGCTCACGCTTCCTTAAGAACCACTGAAAATATATGTTTATTTTCTTCTGGTGAGCATGAAAAAAAATTCTTAGTCAGTCTCTAAGATCTGAAACAACTGCCTTAATTTTTTTGTCTGTTTAGAAATAAATCTGGGGTGTGTACTCTTCACTGCCTCAGGTTTTAGTCCACAAGGAGTTAAACAAGATCCATAATTTCATACATTTGCCATGTTCTGGAAAATTGTTGGGTTTAACTAAAAAATGTTGGTTTGGGCTCTTCACCCCAAGAGGCCCATTGAGGAGTTAGAGTGTGTCCAGAGATGGGCAATGAAGCTGGTGAAAGGTTTGGAGCACAAGTGCTGTGAGGAGCAGCTGAGAGATCTGAGGTTGTTTAGCCTGGAGAACAGGAGGCTGAGGGGAAACATGATCACTCTCTGTAACAATCAAAAAGGAGGTTGTAGTGAGCTGGGCATTGGTCTCTTCTCCCAGGTAGAAAGTGATAGGACAAGAGGAAATGGCATCAAATTGTACCTCAGGAGATTTAGATTGGAGAAGAGGAAGAACTTTTTCACTGAGACACTGGCACAGGCTGCCCAGGGAGGTGGTGGAGTCATCATGCCTGAAGATACTGAAAAGTCACGTAGATGAGGTGCTGAGGGAAGTAGTTTAATGATGAGCTTGGCAGTGTTAAGTTGGTGGTTGGACTCAATGATCTTAAAGGTCTTTTTCCAACCAAAATGATTCTATGATTCTAATATCTGATAAAAATTCACACCATACCATAACAGATTAAAAATAAGGTAGTCAGTACTTAAATGAGTACTAACAGTGTATGTCCTCGTATCTGTCAGAGAGAATTAAAGAATGATATGTATACTCTGATGAGACCTAGAGTTTGCTAGGTTGACACAGGTCAGTATCCCATGATCTGTTCTGTCTCTAGCTGGGGAGTTCCTACACACTTCATCATCTCCTGCTGCCACAACTTCTAGTAATCTATAGGGACTATTCAACCTACAGTGTCCCATTCAATGAGTGGTATTAATGTGCTCTTATGGTATCCCCATAATAAATACCATGTTGCTCAAAGCTATGGACAGGCTGTGCAGAGTCTCTAGGATCAAGGGCAACTACACAGCAGTACGATATCATTGCAAGACAAAAATTACTGTAGAGCACTGTAGAACAGCAGCAGTGTTTTAAACATGGTCCCACATCAATTTGTATCAGGAACAGGCTGCAACATAACAGCAATATTTTACTGCCTTAAGGCATGCAGTTCACCTTAACACCTCTGAGTGATGTGTATTTGTTTTCCACAAAAAACAAACAAAAAAAAGAAAGCTGCATGGCTTCAGAAGTCTGTTATTTTGGCATCATCAATATCAGTATCTGCCTCACACCCTGAAGTTTGTCTAGTGAATGAGACACATTGTCTTGATACACTGCCGTGTTTTCACACAGCTGTCAAGTGGCTGGGCACAAGGCATGGCTTGTGGCCTCTCTTTTTCCCTCTGTAGGTGCCAGATGAAATAAATGTCAGCTGTAAAACTAAAGAAGCAGTAGTAGTACTTGAGGCAGCAACAAGGACAGAGGAAGCATAAGGCTGATAAGATGACAATGCTGAGGACAAATTAGACAGTAAGTGGGACAAAAAAGACTTTCACAAAACTCTTCTATAAATACTAAGCCAACAATTTTTGCAAAGCTGAAGGAGGAATAAGTGACCACTGAGATATGAGAGAAGCAGAATAAAGCAGGTGTTCACAGGGGAGGCTAGTGATAAGGCCAGCTTATTTGTTGGATCCATGGACCTCACAGCTGTCACCTATGCAAGAGCCATTGCCAGGACTACAATGTTACTGTAGGGTTTAAAGTTGCCATCCACCAACTCAGCTGCAGTAACTGCCAGGCAGTAGCAGAGGAAGACATGCTGACTTAGCTCTGAGTCCACGGGGTTAGTCCAATGTGCAGGGCTTCATGTTTGCAATTCCCACATATCAGCCACACAGAACTTGAGTGTCTAAGTCCTGACAGGGTGACTAAGCTGTAGTCTACAGTCATAGGTTTCACCTCTGCAATATGAAATAATTACACTAATGGTATGGGCCACCACAATGCCACAAAATATTTTGTTAAAATAATAGGTGCTGACTGAAGTAGTTATGTTTCAGCACCACAACAGTAATTACATGATCACAAAACCATTCTTTAAGGGAGGATCTAACAGGTATTTGACTACACACAACACCTGCTGTACATGGTAAAAGATGGAAAAATAATGTTAGAAACCTTTATCTGTAAAAAGACACAACTCATTGTCAATTAAACTACTCTTTCTGAGGTAGTGATGTATACACATCTAGACCCTTTTTAAAATTAATAAGGAGAAAGAGGCATGCTTGGGTCTGGCTCATCTCATCCTAAATTGGATACATAAACAGGTCAGAGCTCCTCAAGGGAAGCCACAGGAAGTATTTCAGGTGAAAGTACCCGCTACATAGGCATCTAAGAGTGCATTACAGCAGTACCAGTGCCTGTGTGTCTCTCTTTTCTGCAATGAATATGAAAGCTAAGCATAATACAGTTACTAACATCTTCATAACATTGGTAAGAAATGAAAGAGCTCCCATTTCTACTGGAAATTCATGTAAAGGATGCCACTGTCAACATAATAGGAGATAATCTGCTTCTGAGATGTGCAGGTTCTCAGCTCTTCTAAGCTTTAATAGCACCATTTGATTTCAGTGGAGCAAGAAGTACATCACTTAGGGGTCTGGATAACCTTTTAGTTTGCAAAGGTCTCAGAGCTACTGTTTTTGAGGTTTCTTCCTCCCTTACTTACACTGTTCTACATTTTTCATTCTGATCATTGCTTTAAAAAGCAAATAACAGTATTGCCTGAAAATATACTAAATATCTACCCCTAGGTAAAATACTTTTTCAAGTGTCTGCTTTTTTCAGAAGCTGCTTCTTGCAGCTTCTTCTGTTGGCTATCTAAAATTATATGCACTGGGATATTGGCAACAAATGACCTTCCATTAACAGCAACTTCTCATCAGGTGCTGACAGGTCTATTAATTCTTGTCTTTTCTCTTGACATGCTGTTGCTTCTCCAACCTACAAAACAAAGTCACTAAGGCTATGAATTACTCTATTACATTTTCAAAACATAAGACTCAGGTGTCAGAGACTTCACCTAAAACCTAACTTGCAGAATTGGTTTGCCAGTAGTGTGCATCTCCCCTCAAGCCTTTGCACATCTCTCACGTGCAGGCAGCAGAGAGGAGAAATCTCTGAAACTAAGTGGTGCTTCTCTGCATTTCACAGCACATCTGCACTCCTCTTACATCCTTTTAATATAGGCTTGTAATTGAGTTCTCTGAATTAAATTGTTAACTCTGATTTCAGGCACAAACTGTGAGGAATGTGAAAATGCGTTACAAAAGAGAATCTGAATAAAAAGGATAAAGGCTGAGAGAACAGATCATGACAAGAGTTCAATTGACAGTATGTCACATAAAAAATCCTCCAGCCCAATATTCTGTCTGCAGAAGTGGCCATTAAAACATGCTTAAGACAGATTATAAGGAATGTGGCAAATGTAATAATCTTTCCTCAAACAGGCAGTGGATAGGGATTATTAATTGTCACAGGGTTTAAGGAACTGAGTGATAACAGGGCTCCACAGTACAGATCCAGCATAAAGGCTTGGATAAACCATCTGCTTCTCGCCAACACGTTTTACCCCAGGAGATATCACTGTTCAGCAAAACTAATACAACAGATGGTGTCTATAATATGACAGTGTCCTGAACCTCATATAGTCCTACCTAGACAGACCTGTCTCTCAATAGAGAATGTAGATACTGAGTAGGGACAATAGCATTTAAATGCTAACAGAGAGCAATTCATGTCCCAGAGGCAATAAAAACATTCAAAGATGCCACTTCTTTTGGAACACTCATTTAGCTAGTATTTCTCCACCCTACTTGTCCCAACAGTCTCCTGTCCTCTCACAGGTAGCAATGATGTTTAACAACAAAAGATCCATCATACTAGGGCACACCAGAGGCTAATTAGGTCCATAATTTGCCTCTGTCTGACCAACATGTGAGACTTCAAGCAGGCACAGAAAACCAGCAGGGTGATTATGGAGCACATGTGCATACAGCATTGCCCTCCTAACCTTTGCCTATTAAACTCTCAATGACATCCACAGCCAAATATGCAGTGGATCAACAAGTTCAACAGATATTCACAGACTTATTCTCCCTGAATTGGTCTAATTCCTTTTAGGGTGACAAGCTCATTTGACTAAGATCCACAAACACACAAGCCAATACAAATTAACATGGCAAACGCTTCTTCAATAAGAAATGAACAAGACAGTGTTGTGTATTTGTCTTCCTTACAAGGAAATACTATGCTAAGCAAGAAGAAAGTCAACCACCAAGGAATAATGATAATTGTCACTTGAGTATACAACTGTCACAGTGAGCAGCAAATCAGCATTCTCCTCTGTAAGGAATCCTGGCTTATATCCCTGGTCTGGAGGACATTCAAAGAGCAATGCAAGAGCACCGAAGAACATGAAAGCAACCTGTAATCTCAGTGTACCACAGGCACTAATTAACCTGGCAGCCATCCAAACCACTGGCATTGAAATCAGCTTATCTGGGAGCTGCACATTGCAGCATTTCTGCAGACACTATCACACATAGAGGCACAAGGGCAGTAGCCTACCAAAACACATAAACAAGAAGCATAAACAGAGAACACTGACAATTATTATATTACAATCAGAAGATCTGTTAGTAGTCAGAAAGATGTTATCTGAAGTAACAAAGATCTGAATAAGGCATCAAGAATGTAAGAAAAACAACTTCAGGAAAACAAGCATGAACTATACTGAAAACACACCACGCTCAAGGTACAGTCCTGCTGAAGCCAGAAAGGGATAACAGTTCAAGTAAAGGTATTTGTCTCTGAAAAATAATTGGTTTTCTACATACCTGTCCAGTCTCCTACTACTTTAAGGTGCACCCCAAACGTTGCTTTGGTATCTGTAGGGCACTAAAAATATTAAATATATTAAGGACCACTTCTGAGTAATGATGAAATAACAAAATGCATTCAAAGTACAGTTGTTAAGCTAGAACGTGGTGCAAGTGGGTCATTCTTGATTTGCCATTCCAGCAGCTATACCTTTTAAAAAGCAAGTCCAGCACCAGCAGGGTTGAGGAAGCCAAGTATGCCTAGTCTCCACTTAGTCTTACTCCTTTCTTCTGGGGGGTGATGAATTTGAGATGGGCTTGGGTATGATTTGGAACAGCCACTTCACTAAGCGCTACTCAGCAATGACACCAACTCAGGATCCAGCAGTATAGAAACATCCTCTCTACTACTGACACTTACTCAAAATCAGGAACTACACCATCAGGTAGGCTGTTCTTAAACACATCCTTTAGGCTGTTCCTAAATCAAGTCATTTAAGTGACTTGTTGTTTTAAAATATTAGAGCATATGTTTTCAAGCTGCCCATTGTCACACAACTGATGCTTTCTTCTAAATGCAAATTGAGATTTTCCTGCTCTTCACAAGAGCTTAGAGTTTGCAGAGGAAAAATCAGAGTGCATAGAAGATCAAAAAAATCACTTCACAGCCACCATTCTCTTTACTCTGCACCTATGCCCTCACCTCAGGGCTACTTACTCATGACTATAAACACAGGAATGTTGTTATTTACAGTCTTATCCACACATTGGTATCTAAAAACCTCCAGGTAAGCCATATCAAAGGAAGAAGGAGACACCCTCAGTTTCATTCCTTATTAGCTACAGGGAGATACAAATGCACTGTCTAGACAGCTTTTGCAGGTACACCAAATGATTTCACACATAAACATTACAAGCAACTATAATAATGATTGATCCAAGCTCCATCAAATATCCAATACCCTTTTTTTTTTTCCCGTTTCTAAAAACAAATATGAATTCTGAGCAGAGGGCTTAAATTCAAGGAACACATCTATATTATAAAAGGAGATCCAGGTGGTGAATCCAAGCACTCAGATATCCTTGTGAGGATATTTCTTGACTCTGTTCTGGATCATTGTCATTAGAGCTCTCAAGATAATCTGTTGTAAAATGAGGAATCACTGGCCTCAGGGCTGAGGATTAGTTTCTATCACTTCTTCTTTAGCAGCAGACACAGATAAATGTATTCACTAAGTCTTGGCAAACCCAGAACAGGGAATACGATGGCCCAGCTAGTCACTCAGTTTTCCTGAAGGGGAGAATTCTTGTTAAGAAGACTGATTAGGAGACAGACTCATATTTAATTCCCTGTCATCTTTCAACTTTTCCTGTAAAAATCTGGTATAGGAACTTATAGTCAGAATTGTTTCAGCAAGTCTTGGCCTTCAAAAAACAGCATCAAGGCAGGGATGCTGTTAAACCTCACACCACCAAGCCAGTATTTGCTGTGGCTAGTTGCAATGTGTTTCAACAAAAATATGAAGGTCAATTCTTCATATAAATATAGATAAGCTCCCTCTTAGCTAGGAGCTTGCACACTGACCACAAATGTTCTTCTGGGGGCTTCTGTAAGAGTCTGTAGCAGAGTTTATTTTTCAACTTGGGTTGTCCCAGGGCTCTCTGTGTTTCACAGAAGGTTGAGAGATTTTCTTAGTTCAATTATGGACAGTATCAGTTCAGCACATCTATAATATTGTCTGACATTCCCTCCTTCCATTATAGTTGATAGCAGAATATCCTTTGTCTCCAGCCAGAGTAAGTTCAAACCTGTTATCCTTTACATTACCCTTGTGACAAACTCCCTTCTGCTCTACTTTGAAAAATTATCCAATAAAGAAAAGATTTATTTCTCTTTAGACTTTAGGAAGCTTATTTTGATATCTATAATCGAGTATAGGAGTTCCTCAGAGAGTTCTGGAAAAATCTATTTGTGCTGCTAAATCTTACCAGAAGAAACACACCCATCATCTTGGCTACAGAGTGGAATTTCCCTAGTTCAACACAGAAAAAGACTGTAGATGGTCCAGCAATGGGCCACCAAGACAATGAGAGGACTGAAGAACATAACACATTGAGAGAGGTCAAAAAGTGAATGTGCTTGTGTAACCCTCAGAAAAGTAGGCTCAAGGAGATCACTGTCTTCCAATATCTAAAAAAATAGTCACAGAGAAGATGAAGGTGCTCTCTTCACCACAATGCATGGTGGCAAGAAAAGAGAACAGGCACAAGTTGCTTCAGGGGAAATTTCATCTGATTATAAGAAAAATATTCATATAAAAAATGGTGCATTTTCCCTTGTTAATTCAGCTTCACAAATTTCTGGATAACCTAATCCACAGCCATTGCATCAGAAAGTTGAACTAGATGATCTCCAGAGGGCTATTCAAACTTCAGACCTTCCTATGGAGCTGTAATTTTTAGTTTGAAAACTATATTTACATTTTTTACTGCACACAACACCTCTTTTACCTCTCTAATCTCCATAAACAACATTGTCTCAAAATGGCATCTTCTTCCAGACTCTTATTAAGATGCCAGAAGCTTAAGAAAATATTCAGACAGTGTTTCAGAAGCTGAATGACAAAAGTGGCTAAAGGTTCCTATGTTATTACAGACCATTGGGCATGTGCAATAAAGTGCAATGAAAATATCCTCTTATATTTCTAATCTTCTTTATGAAATCACAGAATCATACAATAGCTGAAGCTAGAAAACACTGCCTGATACAGCCCAGGAGTCTGTTGGCCTTCTTTGCTGCAAGGGCATGTGGCTAAGGGTCATCTTGGTGTACACTAGGCCCCACTGGCCCCATGGCTGAGCCAGTTCCCATCATATACTTGTACCTGGCATTGTCTTCATCAGAGGCAGGATTTAGCAATTCCTTTTCATGATCCTCACAAGATTAATGTCAGCCCATTTTTCCAGCCTCTAAAGGTTCCTCAAATGGCAGCACAAGTACCTAGTGTACCAACCACTTTTCCCCATTTTGCATCATTTGCAAATTAGTATGGTCCCTGAGGTACACCACTACTGATTGGCCTCCAGCTGTTTGTGTTACTGATCACAGTCCTTTCAGCCCAGCAGTTCACCCAATTTTTCACTTGCCATGCTGCCCAATCATCTACTCTGGATTTCATCAATTTCTCTCTGAGCGTTTCATAAGAAACAGTGTCAGAAATCTTGTGAATTATGATGCTCTTGTCCATTTTACAGACTTAAGTCTGATCACATATTTTACTTTTAATTTGCCATATCTCATTGTTGAAACAGTGCATAGATAAACACAGCTTAAAAATCCTTATTACAGTCAGCTCATACACACACTTAAACTGGCATCTACTTATGCTCTGTAATAACAAGTATGAATCACAGAATGGTACAGATTGGAAGAGACCTCTTAAAGATCATTTAATCCTATCCCTCTGCTCAAGCAAGTAAACTAGATCAGGTCACACAGGAATGTGTTCAGGTGGGTTTTGAAAACCTCCAGAGAAGGAGACTCCACAACCTCCCTGGGCAGCCCGTGCCAGGGCTCCCTCACCTCAACAGTGAAACAGGTTTTCCTGAAGTGGAACTTTTTGTGTTCCAGCTTTTGTCTAGTACTTTTTTGTCTACTCTTATTACTGGACACTACAGAAAAAAGTGTTGCCCCGTCCTCCTCTTCTGACGTACACCTCTTCTCCAGGCTGAACAGTACCAGTTCCTGCAGCCTTTCCTCCTAAGAAAAATGCTCCAGACCTCTGATCATCTTGGTGGCCCTGTGCTGGACTCTCTCCAGCAGTTCTCTGTCCCTCTTGAGCTGGGGAGGCCAGAACTGGACACAGGACTCCAGATGAGGCCTCAGCAGGGCAGAGGAGAGGAGGAGAAGAACCTCCCTAATCTACTGACCACACTCTTCTTGATGCATCCCAAGATGTCATTGGCCTTCTTGGCCACGAGGGCACATTGCTGGGTCATGATTAGTTTATTGTCAACCAGCACTCCCAAGTCTCTCTCTGCAGAGCTGCTCTCCAGCAGGTCAGTCCCCAGTCTGTACTGCTGTATGGGGTTGTTCCTTCCCAAATGCAGGACTCTACACTTGTCCTTGTTGAACCTTATGAGGTTCCTCTCTGCCCAACTCTCAAGTTGGTCGAGATCCTGCTGAATGGCAGCACAACCTCTGGGGAATCAGCGTGTCCTCCCAGTTTGGTGCCATCAGCCAACTTGCTGAGGGTACCCTCTGTCCCCTCATGCAGATTGTTGATGAAGATGTTGAATAAGACTGGTCTCAGAACTGAACCCTTACAAGTACAATGAGAAGCAGCCTCTTGTATTGGAAGAGAACAAGCAAATGAGTCTTGGTCAAATCAAGGTGTATCAAAGTGGCCTCAGACATGCACAATGTCCTCTATGCAGCTGTGAACAAAACCAATCAAAATGGTTTTAAAAACGTGTTATGGCAAATAGTCCTTGGATTCTTCCATGTTCCTTTTAATCTAGGGAACCTAAGAATCATCCAGTGACTATTAACTGCACTATGTTGAGAAGTACGTGCATCCTCTTCCTTTTTCCTTATTGTCCAGCACACCACCCAAGAGAAAAGATTAGCCAGTACATTCTCTTAGACTTTTTTTTTTTCCCCTTAAATAACAATATTTTCCAAACAAGTAAATCACTGATTTGAATAGTCAGTAATGAGAAGGGACATTAGACGTTGTTAAACGAAAGGTCACAAGTGGTTAAGTTTTTTAGTAGTTCTTTTCTCGTTTTGAAGAGTTAAATAAACCCTGTTTGCCATATCCTTTTGATCAAAACTGTATGGTACACAAATTCACTGTGGCAGTTAGTGTAATTACATGAAGCCATTTTAATGTTATTCAAGCTATCTGTATCTGAAAAAAGAAAAAAATTTTACAGGTAGGAACATTTACATTAGTCAGATTATCTGCCAGCATTTGGCCATCCTCCAAGAATAATTGAAAACTACAGGAATTCTGTTTAATTTAATAGAGCTGTGCAGAGTTACACTCCCAGAGAATCCAAAGTATGTTCTTAGCACTGGAAAGTTGGTAGATTTTGTCAGAGCTGTTAATCACATGCAAGCAAGTTTACAGTGCTTATTTTTGTTGGTTTTTTTTTTTATATTTCCACCTTAAAATCAGTAAGCATAGCATTTTTTACATAGATAAAATTTATGGAATATAGATTATTCTACATCTTGATGAAAAAACACCTTTCCACATTTTTCTTTTTCATTTTTTTTCATAAGCTAACTTGAAATACAGATACAAATTATCACAGAGGGAATTTTCAGCAATCCATGGAGAGCCTTGTGCTTATAAACCACCAAATGAATTACACTCACCAGTAGCTGTAGCTCTATTATTTCTCTCTATGCTGAGACAAAATATAGATTAAAATTTTTAATACTACCAGTTTAATTAATGTTCAATGCACTACTAGATTAATACACACTTGAAATTTATTTTGTTTATCAGTTTTGCATTATGAACATGATTTTCAGTTGTTCTCTATGCCTACCTTTCATGCAAAGTGAGTAAACCCATTATTGTTAGATCATAGTGGTAATATTTTATACTCACTTTATATTGGCATACAAATGTACTTGAGGCAACAGCAGTGGAGAAATCTGGGCTTATGAGAACACAACGCATACCAAATGAAAACTATGTTATCAGAATAGCAGCTTAGTATAACCCAAATACTTAATATCACTGGTATATACTCCCAGTGAAGAATCCTGGCCTGAACAAGAAACAATACAAATCTTACTGAAATAATTTTAAAGGCACTAAATACCACTCATAGAATCATTTACCATAGAATGGTTTAGCTGGAAAAAACCTTTAAGATCATCAAGTCTAACCACTAACTTCACACTGCCAAGCCCACCACTAAGCCATGTCCCTCAAGACCTCAGCTACATGTCTTTTAAATCTTCCTCGGGATGCTGACTCCACCACCTTCCCGGGCAGCCTGTGACAGTGACAACCTACTCGCTGAAAAATTTCTTCCTAATGTCCAATCTAAACCTCCCCTGATGCAACTTGATGCTATTTCCTCTTGTCCTATCACTTCTTACTTAGGAGAAGAGACACACTCCCATTCTTCCTTTCAGGCAGTTGTAGAGAGTGATCATGTCTCCTCTCAGCCTCCTCTTCTTCACACTAAACACCCCCAGCTCCCTTAGCCACTCATCAGACTTGTGCTCCAGACCCTTGATCAGTTTCATTGTCAATCTATTGAAACAGAGTGTAAAACACTCTTTTAGACCTTGAGGTGCAAGGAGTTGGGGTAAGTCAACAGTAAACTAGCAAGAAAATAAAAAGTTAGTTGCTGAAAAGTTTCCAGATGTTCTGTACATCTACCATAAGAACTGTGAAGATATTTCTGAGCTGTCAGGTTTTGCTTACAGCACTGGCATGGAAGCACTAATGCACACACCAGGATAACACTGCAGAATATCTACTATCAGAAAGAAAAAAGAGCTGAAAGGGCTCTCATATGCAGCTCCACAAATTAAGCTCCTTAAAAGTTCCTGTGGAGATACTGCTCTCAGGCTGATGCACCACAGTAAACACCAATTTCCGTGCTTGGTGCTGTACTATATGGCCTGAATATTGCCTTAAGTTACAAAGATCTATACCAAAACTAGAAGATCAAAGTGAAACTTTGTCTGATGTTGGCAACTAAAAAGCCCATTACAGAGTTTGTTTAAACAAAAGGAAACTCCTTCAAAGAAGGCTTTCACTTTGGAGGAATATCCACAATATGATCCTAATATGGATGTGCAGATATCCTGGCAGGGACTGTAAACACTGCTGAGACCCTGATCTGTTTCCATGCCTCTGCCTGCCTGCATGCTACAATGAAACAGTTGCATCACAAACTTCATTTCATCAGCTCATCCTTGCTTCAGACTCACACAAATTCTTACATAGATCAAGAAAATCACATTAAAGGCTTAGTATGTTTGGGAAAGAGTCAAAACTGAGGGGGACGGGGGGAAGAACTAAACACAACCAACTAGTTTTCCTGCCTGTCGAGGGGAAATAGAAAAAAAGAAAAAGGGTTTCAACTTTGTCAAATGACAAGAAAATGTGAACCTTGGAAATTCAGAAAGCTGTAGTTTGTCTGGTTTCATACAAAACTGATATAAACATTCCGAAGATGATTCATCCTGACATTAGAAAATGAAGAGGAGTGATGCTAAACACAGACATGCTGTGGAACAGTAGCCAAGAAACAGTAGCTGGACTTCGGTCTTACTCATAGGAGGGGAACTTTGTTACACTAGGCTATTCTTGTTTTAATTAGTGAATCCCATAAGAAGCACATTTCAGAAGAAAAAAAAAAAAGTTAATCTGAGAAGTTACTCTTTTCAACACAACTCTGCCTCAAAGCCCAGGAGATTCTATGAAACTGCTCTGTGTTTTTCTTTTTGGTGTTACTTTTCAGATAGGATTTTGTCTAAAAGCTCTCCCTGTTAGAGACTTGGCCTTACAGCTCTTCTAATTTAACTGGCAGGCATCAGTAGACATTACAACATCTCTGAACATGGGGAAATCTTAACCAAGCAACGTGATTTCAGTATCAAGAGTGCCTGGATGATCAAGGCGAGACCACCATGCCTTGAATACTCACTGCTTCAGCCAGAGCTCTCCCACTGCAGAGCTGACTCCTTGCAAGCAGTCCAGTTGCAGAAACATAACCTAAACACTTTTCCCTTTCACTTTCCAATCCCTTACACTCCTTGTACAACTTCAAACACCTGCAGTCTAGCTAGTGGAAAAAAACCACACCATAACACTGGAATCCTCAGAGTGCATCAAGCATTGGTCAGGTACAGTGCCAAGAAGGATCATTATGGTCATCTGAGGTCTAACTTTTGTAACAAGAACCACAAATCCACACCCACTAATTCCTGTGACTTCACTCTCTGCAGTCTCAGTTGTTACTCTACGTTCAAAACAATATTTTGGTTTTGTTTGGGTTTGGTTTTGTTTTGTTTTTTTAAAAAGCTCAGCCTAAGATCATTTGTTCCTTGATTTCACTCCTGTGCCCTGAGCAAATTCTAATCTTTGGTGTAACAGATGTCTCAGCATAGATCAATAGTTGTAACTGTAAAACACATATAATGTTGCAGAAAATATATACACTGTTGAACAAATAATATGAAATCATGTTTATTTCTCTTCTAGTCAGCCTGTAATACTCCAACTGCCACTCTGTTTCTGCTATGGATGCACTAAAGACACACTTCCATAGAGTAGTCAGTATTTCTTTGTCTCTGCAGTTCAATCAAGGTGAAAAACTCACTGACTACCCTTTCACCTCAGCAGACGTTTTGTATTTCTCAGAATTGTGCAAGGCAAAAGTTGGAAGGAAGCCATAAGGATCATCAAGTTCAGCTCTCCATAACATAGTAAAAGTGTTTCAAACCTAGCAATATTCAGCCCATCTAATTTATGCCTTTCAAGTCACTAGCTAGTGGGAAAAAACAAACCATAGCTTTAGGAGATACTCAGGATGCAAGCTTTTGTCCCTGAGAGAGTAAAAGGCAGTACAGCAATGTTTTCTTCCAAGGCTACCTCTCCAGGTCCTCCAAGGGTATGCATGCACGCTGCCAAGGAACACTGTACTGAACTGACAAACGCATGAACAAGCAAACTGAATGGCACAGAAATCTCATTCTTCATCATCCCTGAGCATCCCTGATCCCTATGGGTCATGGCTAGACTCATACTACCTGGTTCCCAGTGGTGTGGAGCCTCTTTTGTGGAAAAAAAAACTTCAAAGAATTGATTGGTTTTCTAGAAGGATCACCAGCACTTTGAGGAATGCTTTGTCCCTCCAAACTGCCCTACCAGCACACACAGCATTTTACCAGGCTAAAGCACAGATCTCAGCCAGTCAGTTGGTCTTAATTTTAGGACAGCAAGAGGCAGGGTACTTCATTTCCTCTAATACTTTGTCCACATGTAACTGTATTCATGTGTAAAAGTTCTACTTGTTTTATTCCTTTGATGTTCTCCTGCACTTCCTATACCTTTCTCTAACTTGAACAGGCAGCTAACCTAGAAGTGTTACCTCTGATGAAAAAACACAATTCTCTGCCAAAGTCAGTAGATGCTTGTAATATATATTACATTTACTTTCATAGTATCAGCAAAAAAAATGTCCACGAGAGGGATCTGACACCTTTTGTTTAAAGCATCTGCTGAAGGAGGCTCAAGATTTAGTGAACTTGACTGTAATAATTTCTGTGTTCCCTTGACCTGAAAAAGTCAGATTTGTAGGTTTAAATGACAAATTTAGTTGGGGTTTTTATACAGTCCTCAAAACTATTAAGCCCAAAACCAAAACAAATCAACCAAACAAGTCTGAAGCAGTACTAAAGGCATGTAAAAATATTAATGTATTCTAGTTTTGTTCTACTTAAATTCCTTGTCAAACAGCTGCTAGATTTTCTACTTCTATGAAGAGTATACAAGCTCTAGAGATTTCTTTATTTTGCCAGTGAGATACTTCACAATATCTGCATTTCCTTAAATGCTCTGTAAACTATTTCATAACAAGTTTCATAACCATTTGCACAAGATATTTAACAAATCTTATTACAATGTCATCATGTTAGATTTTGGTTTTATTGTATTATGTGTCAGCATGAATTTAGTTCTCAATGTGCTTACATACTTTTTACTCTTGTTGGAAGTTTTTCAACTTTTCAATTTTTTATTAAGTATTTCAGAATTTGGCCCCTAGGCTTTTCCTGTTGTGGATAGCTCATATCTCAAATTTACAGTACAGGAGATGTGTTTCTCCATCACACCCAGCTTTGCTCCTTGCACAGTGCAACATTTCTTGCTTAAAAGAAGCTTCAAGTTAAAACTGCACTACTAGACTGTTAATACCTATACTGACTTTAAATGAACTCTGGATTATCCAGGGATAAAGACAACTTTGGCTATACTAAACACTGGATTTCTCTTACAAAAGCAAATGTGTTACTTATGATATTGTTTATACTCATGTATTATTTGCTCAGATCTTTCTGGGAAGACATCAAGCCCAAAAATGTAAATAAACACATCAGGGCCATCATCTTGTCATCTCATCATGCCTAAATCCAGATACCAAAGGAATTTAAACAGAAGTTCAGAGCTAACAAGGAAAATTCCATCTACAAAAAAAAAAAAAAGATAATCAAAACAAATCAAAACTAAATATCTTAAAAGTAGAAAATGTATGAATAAGTAATAGCTCTAAAACATTTAGGTACAGTACTAAAATTTGTCATAAACATCCAGGAATACCTTTCAGGTAATTCTTCTACCTACTCTGAAATGATTAATGGACTTCTGCCTGGGATTCAGTAATAATTACTTTATAGAATTTTAATTTGCATACTAATCAGATAAAGTATTCTCCCTAAATAATACATGTCTGGATTTTTTCTGTGGATCTGAGTATCTGTATATGTAAACTTACCCTCTCCCCTCCTCAAAACTCAGCTTTGATGTGTTAAAAAACACACATACCGGCCCCTTAACTTGCTACATGTTGTAAAAAGCCAAGGATTTGACCATCTATGTATATGAGCAGAGAATTCAAATCCCTCCAAATTTTTTCTTTTCTTGCTCATACAGAACTGTATGTGGAAGGAAGACAAACATAGCACTACAAATCCTCCTGATGTGATCTGCTTCAAATTAATCATCTGGGCAAAAAGATGGGGAACCAGCAAAAGAGCAGAACCTGGAGCTTTTTACTAACAGACTCTTCCAGCTCTTATTTTATTGAGATTTAAAAGCATATTTGTTATGCAGCACTGAAGTAGAGGAAGTTAGAACACATCATAACGCAGAAGAAAATTGCCAGTTTCAAAGAGTTTCAATCTGCCTGTTGCAGGTAGTTGGTCTCTGCTACCTATTACCAGAACTAGGATCTCGAGATTGAATGAAGAACCAAAATGCTTCAGAGGATCTGAAGAAGCAACCACTCATGCTAATATAAAACAGATATTTTATAAAGTCCTGGAGTCCGAAAGCTGATATCTTTGTTTTGGGTTCTTTGATTTTGTTTTATCATTTGTTTTATTTGTGCCACTTTCAGGCTATCTGCCTCTATTTATATTGTTACCTGAGTATGACTATCAAAAAGAGCATCTTCGGATATTACAGAATCACAGAATCTCAAGGACTACAAGGGACCTTGAAAGATCAGCTAGTCCAACCCTCCTGTCAGAGCAGGACCATATTGTACGTGTTAATTAAAAAGAAGTCACCAAAGAGCAATTCCAGTGCTAAACCAGTATTAAGATGAAAAGATAACAAACACAGGATATATATCCCTTGGAGTGACAAATGCGGCTCTAGGCAGTTTTAATAGATAGGAGTAAAATGTAAGGATATTTATCCAAAATATTTAAGGTTGAACTGTTCACGGGAGCAATAGAGGTGGTACTGTTTCTACACAGTCAATTTCTTAAGAAGTAGATTAACAACTTCATATAAAGGCTTTAATGTTAATAACTGATAACTTTGTAATTGTTTGCAAATGGGATTCTGAATGCTTAGAAGGGAACTACAGGATGTGACAGGGCATTCCACTAATGGTGCTGGGTCAGGAGGAATGATGGAGAAAGGAATGAAACCTCTCTGGCAGTGCAGTCAATGAAGGTTGACCTACACAGACCAGGCAATGCTATTTCTCTGCCTGAGGAGTCTCAGTTTAGCAAGCTACAATTTATTGTTTCATCACTTCCAAAAAATGATGTCCCGATTTCACTGAAATTCAATATGGATTATTTGCCTGAGTGACTTCAGTGAAGAAAGGAACCGTGGTTGGGTCACTGAAATCAGTGGACAGGAACTAAAGAGTGCAGAATTCAGTTCCCAGAAACTCCTAAAGGTTTCCTCCTCTCCAGAACCCATAGCATCCAAGAGGAAATTCCCAGGGCCTAACTCTCGCAACTGCTCTAGTTAATGCAATAATGTGATTCAGAGGATTTAAGCTGGGCTCATGTCCTGAATGTTTCTTGGACGACTCTCTTGCCCTCATACTACAGAAGTATAGAGTAGCCAAAAGTATTCCTTTTTGTTCTGCAGGACAAGAGTTCCAATTTTAAGGATGTGTTGTCTCCATGTCCACATATAATGCACAAGACTCTGAAGTCTCATGTCTTGGGTGCTACAGTAATACTTCAGTTGAAGTGCCAAAATATATGAAAGGATAATTTATTACACATATGCAATTGTCAGAAATGAAAGAAGATAATGCTTTATGATCAAATACTTTAAGTGAAAAAAAATCCCCTTACTATTCCAAATAGAAGATATATGCTTTTCCATCAAACAAAAGTTAATGAAGTCTTTCCATCAGGAGCTCAACTTCAGCAAAGAGGATGCTGCACACTGATCCATTCAAACATCACACACACTGATCCATTCAAATACCATGAGACCTGCTAGCTTCTTCTCCATAGCCATAACAGTAAAAAGCAGCAGTAAGGAAGCTTTGGTGAAAGCCTTGGTTCACTACTGCATATACCATTGGGACAAAGTTTTCTTTTCTCCCCAGAGGTGGTACTTCTAATTTAGTATACACTGAAAGAACAGTTTTGAACACTTTCTGCTGATCCATGAATGCACCAGAAGGAGGGATTTTGAAGTGCTGTCTGAATAGCTTAAAGTGTAAGTGAACTCTGAATTCCCACCATGATGCCAGAACAGTATCTCCTATCTTTCTGCAACATAGATTTCAGTTCCAAGGGGAAACAGGCATGACAGCAGATAGTAGCAACCAAAACTGTCACAAATTTGGGACAACAGGTCATTTGATTCTACATTTGTGGATGTTTGTTGCAGAGCTGAAGTTTCATCAAACCTTAGAACTGAGCCATTTCCAAATTTAGGAGACTGCACCTCTGAGTTTTGTCTTTATTTTAAGGTCTGTGGCAGTCCAAATTCCACATGAAGTGATGTCATTGCTTCCTATCTTTTTTTTTGCCACAAGCAAATCAACACTATTAAAACAACAAGGCTACCAAGCTTTATGAAGTGTTGGATGTAGACACCAGCTTTTTGGTAGCCAAACTGTCTTAACTGCAGCTTGTGTTGTGCATTGACTCTGTAGAAGATTCAGCAGAGACCACATGAAAGGACTCAGCACATCTTCTGAAGCACTTACTTCATATCTGCAAAACACAAGGCTATTTCCATGAGGCTTACTGCCAAACACTGCACGCCAATTCAAGAAATTCCAAAAACATACAAGAGACATCACTTTTTCTGCTAAGACACTAATAGGTATTCTAAATGAGAATCTAATTCTGGACGCATTCACTAGCAAAAAAAAAAAAGAAGCATGCAGCCATAAATAATCAGTACTATGGTTTCATGCTTCTCCAAATAATCAGTAATGTGGTTAAATGTCTGGAAAGAGGATGAACTCATACCAAGTGGAAAATGTACGATGGAAACGGAAAGAAAAGCAGAGCTACTGTGAAATGCAAGCCTTAGTCTCTTCTTGTTCAAACAAGTTAAAGTGGAATCAGAACAGTTGGACAAAGGCACCTTCCAAAATGTACACAAAAAAACAAAGATGGAAGATTCTCCATAAACTATTGTTTGGGGCTCTGTATACATAAGCAATGTTATGGGTATTTGTAATGAAGGATCATCCTTATTGCCTGAAATTCATACTATTTCTAATGCTTGCTTTCTTTTATAAGGGCTTTAAAGATCATTACAGACAATGACATTTAAACTGTATTCCACAGCAGATGAGTTCCACACTTTCTTCCACAAATGTGCAAAGAAATATCAGCCTTGGGAATCACAGAATCTTAAGGGTTGGAAAGGACCTCAAAAGATCATCCAGTCCAGCCTCCCTACCAGAGAAAGATCACCTAGAGTAGGTCACACAGGAACTCATCCAGGTGGGTTTTGAACGTCCCCAGAAAAGGAAGATCCACAACTCATCTGGGCAGCCTGTTCCAGTGCTCCTTCACCTGAACAGTGAAGAAATTTTTCCTTATGTTTCTTTGGAAACTCTTATGTTCCAGCTTGTACCCATTGCCTCTTGTCCTATCATTGGACATCATTGAGAACAGCCTGGCTCCATCCTCCTGACACCCACCCTTTACATATTTGTAAATATTAATGAGGTCACTCCTCAGTCTCCTCCTCTCCAAGCTAAAGAACCCCAGCTCCCTCAAGCCTTTCATCAGAAGGAAGATGCTCCACTCCCATCATCATCTCTGTGGCCCTGTGCTAAACTCTCTCCAGCAGCTCCTTATCCTTCTTGAACTGAGGGGTCCAGAACTGGACACAATATTCCAGATGTGGTCTCACAAGGGCAGAGTAGAGGGGAAGAAGAACCTCTCTCAACCTACTGCCCACAGCCCTTCTAATATACATTAGTAGATGGAGGGGGATGGGTTTTCCTCTTTTTTTCAGCACCAAAAAAGCCACACTTGGAGCATCATGTTAATTTCTGGGCAGGTACATTGGACAAGGTGATCTCTAGAAGTCCCTCTCAATCTCAGCTACTCTATGATTCTGTGAGCTGAAACCTTTGTTGGCAGAGCCAGGTCACAGGTTAGCAAAAAAGTCCAACTGGTAGCACTGAGTTGACAGAAAGTTGGATTTTGCTTCTCCAAATTCCTGTGTGCATTTTTCACCCGTGACTTCTGCTCAATCCTTCCATCAGCAGGCAGAAGAACGTTTTCAATTGCCAAAAAGAAAAAGAAAATAAACACTACTGCACACATGCTGAACAATGTCTACCTCTACGTTCATTTGGTTATGATTCAGAGCTTTGCCTTCAAGTGAAAAATATGGAAGCTTTGCCAGAGTGCAATGGGAGTGAGTTCAGGCTCTTTACACAGCCTCTCAGTGTTTTCCTCCACTCCAGCATTGTGTAAGAAATTGAGCTAAACTGTAAATATTTCACAACCTCAAAAGGCAAGGGACAATATCTGTATGACTCCTTCACACTGACTCACTCTGTCATGGGTTTGTGTAGAGCTGCTTTTTGCTTGGTAACAGGGGAGGGAACTGCAGTGCTGATCCCATTTAGCAGTTCTCAAAACATCTCCCAGCTCTGAGGTGGACCCACCTCCAACCTGGCTGGGCCAATCTGGAGCCTCTGCCATAATTATTTAAGAAGAGAAATCTGCAGTAGAAGAGAAGGTGCCAGGAGTGGTACAAGATGGGAGGTGACCATGTGCATTCCACAGACAAGGAGGAAGGAAGGAGAAGTGCTGGACTGGAGATCCCTCTGCAACCCACGGAGAGAACACAGGCTGTGCCTCTGCAAGCCATGGAAGGCAATGGCAGGACTGAGAGCCACCAGCAGCTCCTTGTGAGTGTGTCTGGATGAGTGAGAGACTGTGTGAGGAGATGGCCATGGCGCAGGCCGTGCTGGAGAGTCTGCAGGCCGCAGAGCAGACCCACACAAGAGGCAGAGAGGAGTTGCAGCCTTTGGGATGAACACACATCGGAGTGACCCGTGTAAGGCTGCCTGGCTTGTGAGGGATCCTGTGCTGGAGCAGGGAGGAGTGGCGAGAAGCACACTTGACCTGAAGAGAGACAAACAGCAGAAGCCATTGGGAATAGACTGACTGAAACCCCCATTCCCTGTGCTGTTCAGGGAGGGACGAGGTAAAGACACCGGGATCAGGGCTCTGAGCCTAGGAAGAGGGGATGAGTGGGGAGAAGGTGGTCTGAAAAGACGTTGTGCTTTTCATCGTTGTGTCACTCTGTGTTGTTTTCTGTTTGTTATGTTTTTGGTTTTTATATTTTTGTTTGGTAGTGGATTAAATTAATTTCTTTTTTCTGAAAAGCTGAATAGTCCTGTCTGTTTTGCCTGGGACCATAAGTGGGGAGTGAGCCCTCCCTGTCCATAAGGAGTTCCAATGGCTGATCATGGTCCTTTGTTCCCAGATAGGCCTAAACCACAACACAGCCCTTCCTTTCAACTTTTTTTTGTAGTCCTCAGAGTATAAAGATATGCCTCCACTGGTTATTTCTTGTCATTTGAGCATAGTCCAGCCACAGTGAGATGTTTCATCGGCATACACAGGACATCACATAGAGCCTAGGGACAGACTTTTTTGTAGGGTCTCTTGGGATAAGAATAATGCTTTTGAACTAAAAAAACATAGATTTAGACTTTATACATATGAGTAAGAAATTTTTTTACAATGAGGATGCTGAAACAGCGGAACAAGTTGCCAGGAGAGTTGGTAGATGCCCTGCGCCTGGAAACATTCAAGGTCAGGTTGGTCGGGGTTCTGATCAACCTGATCTACTTGAACACATCCCTGCTCATTGCAGGGGGATTATATTAGATGGCCTTTAAAACTCTCTTTCAATCCAAACTATTCTATGATTCTAAGCAAGACAGCAGTGCCAAGCAGAAGGCTGTAGTCTTCCCCATCTCTGGATGTCTTGCCCATCGCTGCATTGCACTGCCAGTATCTAAATTTCCCCACACCTCTCCTGCTACACTTGCTGTGGCTGAGCCCTGTGCTACTATACCAGCGTAGAAAAATAACACAGGGATTATCATCAGCCAATAAAAGAAGCAGCAGTAGTGTTCATCTTGCTTGGTGATGACAAGTTCGTCAGATAGAAGCAAAAAAAATACTGAGTTAAGCTATTGCATCCACACTTTATAAGCACAGCCCCACATCTGGTATCATACTAAACAACAAAATAGCTTTTAAGCAGAACATTAGCCTAAGGCATATTTTGTTACCAAGAAAGACGTGGAAATCACTGTCTCCTGCTTTGGCTAGGCAAAAAGACTGTCATAAACCTGGACATTTCAAATCCTCATTATGGTTTAAAACAGCCATTTATCATTAACAACATTTTTCCAGCATAGCTGGAAACTTCATACCTTGTAACAGTTAAAGTATGTATGTGATCTTGAAGGATATGCTGTTACACTGAAAAAGTGTAAAGCATTGAGCATGAACAGAAATTGCCTAGTCTAGTACTACATATTTAAAACATAATGCATTGTGCTTGAATGGAAATTGCAAGTTTCAGTGTTACATATCCAGCACAGGATTGTAAAAATTACACTATCTGTGATTTATCAACTAGATATATGTATTGGAAATATATTGTACACTATCTGAATGAGTATATTCAATAAGAAAACTCAGACTCATGAGAGATTTTCCATGTTTTTGTGCAAAAATAATTTCTCATAACATCCATTATGACAGTACACCATTTAAACACTGGACGAAATCTTCAACTCATGCAAATAATCTGACTTCAATAAAACCTTAATTCAACTTCATCCTATGATCTAACACAGTAGGTCCATCTCAGCAGCCTCTTCTCTGATAAAAACTCTTATCAGAGCAAAAAGAGAAGGTTTGCCAGAGAAAAGACTACTGATTCAGGCCTGATAGTCTTTGATGATGTTATTTCTCAAAATCAGAATCACAAAATCCATTTTATTTAGCAATGTCATTAACATAAGAGTATATATTTGTAAAAATCCTATAGTTTCAAAATTGTACGATTACTACTAATAATCAAATTCTTACCATTACTTTAATTTCTACTGAGATGGACAGGCAGAAATTTAGAGACTGATGTTTCAATAAGATACCTCCACTGGTATAGAACAGGTCTAACTTTATTAAATGCAGCTATGCTAGGAATAAATGAGTGTAAAGAGCAATCTGAGACTTACAGAATCACAGAATCACAGATTCATAGAATAGTTTAGGAAAAGATCTTTAAAATTGAGTCCAACTGTTAACTCAGCACTGCCACATCCAGTATTAAAGATCATCTCAGCATCATATCTACATGTCTTGTAACTATCTTTAGGGTTGGTGACTCCACCACTTCCCTGAGCATTCTGTTCCAATACTTAACAACCTTACAGTGAAGGAATTTTTCCTACTCTCCAAACTAAACCTCCTCTGGTACAACCTGAAACTGTTTCCTCTTGTCCTGTCACTCGTTACCTGGGAGAAGAGACCAACCACTTCGCTACAACCTCCTTTAAGGAAGTTGTAGAGAGTGATCATGTCTCTCCTCAGCCTTTTCTTCTCCAGAATAAGTACCCCTAGTTCTCTCAGTCACTCCTCATCAGACCTGTACTCCAGACCCTTCACCAGCTTCTTTGTCCATCTCTGGACACACTCTGGCACCTCAATGTTCATCTTGTGTTAAGAGGCCCAAAACTGAATACAGTATTTGAGGTGTGAGCTCACCAGTGTAGAGTACCCATGCTGACTTCTATTTTCTGATCACAGAACTGATAAAAAATAGAAATAAATACTGACTGAATCATTCTGCACAAAAAAAGCAGCTACCTTGCATCATACTCAATTAACATAATTTTTCAGCATTATATACCTAGTTATCTTCATGCACCATACAGAGAAAAGCGTTAAAAATTTCCTATTGGCGTTAAAAATAACACATTCCCCCTCTCTAGAGCAAATAGCTGTGAAAACTGCAAAAATTAGGCCACGCAGGTGCCAATATTGCTTCAAAAAGCCACGCAGAGGCAGCTTCCCTTAAGTGAGATTCACTCATAGAATCATAGATTCATAGAATGGTAGGGTTGGAAGTGACCTTTACAGATCATCTAGTCCAACCCCCCTGCAGCTAGATCCGGTCGCATAGGAACATGTCCAAGCAGGTCTTGAAGATCTCCAAGGAAGGAGACTCCACATCCTCCCTGGGCAGCCTGTGCCAAGGCTCCCTCACCTGAACAGTGAAATAGTTTTTTCTTATATTTAAGTAGAACTTCTTGTGTTCCAGCTTCATCCCATTACCCCTTGTCCTGTTGCTACATACCATAGAAAAAAAGGATGCCTCAATCTCTTGACAGCCACCATTTAGATATTTGTCAATATTAATGAGATCCCCCCTCAGTCTTCTCTTTTCTAGACTAAACAGCCCCGTGGACTTACAGCACAGAATTTATTTTGGATAGAATTTAGTGTGAGTTCTCCTGTGACAGTAGTTGCCTGGTTTGGCATAAAGATAAAATACATGAAAAAAACCCAACAACCCACAACACAAAACAAAGCAGAATACTCCATAAAACCAAGGAACTGGGAGTGGATAAGACTTGGTTATGCCCTCTGAATTTCAGGTAACAGTAAAACATCTCAGCTGTTTCACAGCACTAGGTACAATTCAATGGGGATAAAGTATCACTTATCAATGCAAATAAAAGAATCAAACATGAATATTTATCTCCATGACCTTCATGAAGAAGAACATTCATTTCAGGTAGTTTTGAAGCCTTTATTCCCTTTGGAAGGAAAAAGTTGCCACTAATAATCAACCTTGGACTCTGCTTTTTGCAACAACATAGCCAGTGCAGTACAGTAATTTTTTTGGTAAGCGCTGATCACTGCAAGGGAACTTCAGGTCCCTTTACATACAATTTCACTTTATTCTAGTCTGTCTCCAGCAGGTCCTAGCACCATTGTAGACTAATTGACCCAGGTAAGTAATAATCCCAACGTAGTCATTGATATATCTCTTAATAGAAAAATAAAGCAAAAGACTACTTCAGAAGTGTCTTTTTAATAAATATTTTTATAACTTTGGAAAAAGCAGTTGCAGGAATGTCTTTGCATTGACTAGGAAAGACAAATGAAAATTCATTACAATTAGAGCTTTATTCTGCTTTAAGGTCTACAAAAACATCTGAAACCTCTTTTATGAAACAATGGCCAAAATCACATGGATTCTATTTATCTATTATTGCTTTTCATTTATGGAAGACTTTGAAAAAAGCTCCCATTGTAATTTTCTCAACAGTGGAGAAAATTAAATACGTATTAAGCACTGTCATACATAATAATCATGTCATTTCATATTCATTGTTATTCTCATAAATAAAACATAAGCTCTTGTGGAGGGACTTTTCACCTTGAAGGAAATAAAGACTATTTGCTTACCAAATATAAATAAAAGGAGAAGTACAGAAAAAAAACTGTATTTCTTACCATTGTGAGGGTGAATGGATGGCTTTCCAGTGTGGACACTCTTGGACAGTGTAGAATAACATACTGTAACAAAATCAGCCAGAGAAAAATAAATATGGAAAAGTTCCATTCAAAATAATCAGTGATGGGTTAGAACAGACAAAGTGAAAGTCATCCCTATAGACCATGCTACACGAACAGCAGTTAATGCTTTATAAGCACATTAACTCACCTGACCAGGCCTTGCTTTGAAGTCATCTTTCACCATCCTTACTTCAAGGACATTGGAAGGATGGCTGATGACTGAAGTTATTGTGACTGGTTTATTGCTGCGTTTGTAGCGGTACAGCCTTTCCACACAGTACAAGCACAGAGGTCCAGAAATCCACAACCAGGTCTACGGAAGAACAAAAATATGTTACCTCAAGGTGTTTTCATTCTATGTTTTCCAATTTCAAAACTATATGAGTGCTTGCAGGGCTTCATTTCAAATCTATTAATAGTGTTTTGTTTGGCCACAAGTAACTTCCACGTCTCTGTATCTGCAGAAAACCAAGCACCTTATAGAGGTTTAATCAGTCTAATCAGAAGCATCATTACAAGCACAAACCATTTCAATCATAAAACTCCTCAAGAACAAAATGCTAATGATCTTATTTGCAATCATGTTACTCTGGTTTTATATAGTTAGATTGCAACTGGTTTCAGCAGTGAATGACACAGTATACACACTGTTTCAAAACTGAACAGAGTACTATTAACTTTNGATGTCCCCTAAGTCTCCTCTTCTCCAGACTAAACAGCCCCAGTTCCACAACCTTTCTTCATAAGGAAGATTTTTAAGTTCCCTTGTTCATCTTGATGGCCCTGTGCTGGACTCTTGAGCTAAGGAGCCCACAACTGGACACAGTACTCTAGATGAGGCCTCACCAGGGCAGTGGAGAGAGATAGCAGAACCTTCCTTGACCTGCTGGCCACACTCTTCTTGATGCATCCTAGGACGCCATTGGCCTTCTTAGCAATGAGGGTACGTTGCTGGCTCATGGTTAGTTTATTATTAGTCAGGATAATTATCAACTTTTATGGAAAAATACTGTCTGATTTGCAGTATTATTTGACAATTATCTTCTTTTGGTCATCCCACGTACAAATAAAAAAATGAGAAAAAAGCATTCTACTTCTACAGATTTTACACATGTATTAAACTGGTGTAGAATCACTATAGAGAGAAATGGGCATTTTTGCATTACTATTAATTTTCCCCTGTAGATGTGTATACTAGATAAATACTACCCTGGAAATTCCCATTTCTCTACACTGATTACACAGGCAGCCCTAAGTGACTACCTCAGATGGAGAGGGACATCTGCAGCTGCTCAGCTAAATCTCATCCTAAGAGTCAATTACTAACAGCTTATGGCAGAGCTAACTACTAATTCCACAGCTGCACAGCCATTCAAGCCACAGCACTGAAGTACTCTCAACCTTCACCCACATTCCCAGTTTTTTAAATTTCACATCTGTATCTCTTGCAATTAGTAATTTCATTTCCTATGACATTTCCAGCACCTCTTGCCTTAAAAACTTCACTATCTTACTAGACCTAAGGCTTTTTTTGAGAGGGTAATTTTTAGACTTGATATCACTAAGTGCATAAAACATTTCCAAATCCAAAACAACTCTCAATAACATTACAAGGTGCCACGAGAATACTGAGTAGTCATTTCTTTCCTTGTGTCTTCCCATAAAGGGTACTAAAGTTGGCATCTTAAGCCACTAAAAAGACTGACTGATGTCCTGGGGGTCATGTAGAGCCATATATACATTAACATTTGTAATTCAGGAATATTACCACAACAAAATACAAATCTGTAGAACTTTGATGAAGGACCTCAATGTAGAATTTCTCATTATGATTACAAGTTCCGTAGTAAAATGGCTTCCCACTGCAGCTTGTAAGGGACATATATGTTCCATAGAAAACAATAAGATAATAAAACAGAATGTACTATAATAATTAGTGGTAATGGGATGAAGCTGGAGCACAAAAAGTTCCATTTAAATATAAGAACAAAACTATTTCACTGTTCAGAGGAGGGAGCCCTGGCACAGGCTGCCCAGGGAGGGTGTGGAGTCTCCTTCTCTGCAGGTCTTCAAGACCACCTGGACACATTCCTATGCAACCTGATCTAGGTGGATCAGCTTCTGCAGGGGGGTCGGACTAGGTGATCTCTTAAAGGTCCTTTCCAACCCCTACCATTCTATGATTCTATGATTCTAAGAGAAACTCCTGTGAGGTCTGCTATGGGACCACCTTGAATGGTGGGCCTTGGATCTGTGAACTCTGTATTCCCAAACCTCCTCAGGCTACTGGCCAATACAGCCCAGTTCATCTTTTCTCAAAAGAAAAGAGAACATTTGGATGAAAGAAAAAGCTGATGTCACAAAACAGAGAGAAATAAAAGGAAAATAGAAAATAGAAAAAGCTTTTCTGTCCCCACTGTCATCACACTCATTTACCGATGCCACACAGGAAACAAGCCTGTCTGCAAACAACAGGCTATACAAAGCCAAACCACAACCAACTGCAACTCTGAATTAAGTATTAGGACATGCACTCACATGGTAAAAAAGAGAACAAATGGAGTTTGATTATTTCAATTAACTACTGCCACTCAATGCTTACAAAGGGACCCTATGAAAACACTACACAAGTGTTTGAAGTGCTACATTGTAATTTAAAGTCACATTTACAACAAGGTCAATACACCACTTATCGTGCCATACAAAAAAGGACACTACAGCCAATCTTCTGACATTTTCCCACCCTATTCTGTGCACCACACTGTAATGCATTTCAGAGTTTAATACATACTGTTTTTTCTCTACCAAATCTTTGAATGCCTGAAAAGGTTTTAATAATATTTTCCATTATTAAAACATCTGGTCTGGAAAAGCAATAATTAGTGGTTATGGCTGACTGAAAGACTTGGCATGGCTTGTAATACCTGAAATGTCGGATCATACAGACCTCTGGGAAGTGTGACTGGAACTTCGGCTCCTCAGAACAAATTCTCATCAAGTTATTTTGTATGAAGGGTTCTGGGACTGGTAAGTCCTGTGAGAAGCACTCAGTGGTACAGTCGAGAAATGGCTCTTCAAAAGCCTTTAGCACTGTCATATTCTGTCGGAGTGTTTTGTTAGGATTAAAGCAACCAGGAGGGTGTTCCTCTAAGTTGGTCTGGTACTTGAGCACTCCCCTACAGGAAAACAAAAATAGCAAAGACACTGATGTAACAGTCAAAACCAAGCAACTTACATTAATTCAAAGTGACTTTTAGAAAGCAGTCACAAGGCTCATCTTCTGTGAGAATTTCTGTTCCATTTGCTTTCAAGACTTTCAATGAGATTGAAGCTTTGCAACAATAGAGCCCTCTGTCACTAGAGGAAAGGTTTAACTTTTCCAGCTCACTTGGCACTCTCCCACTGAACAGCTTCAAGCTCAATACTGCTTGAAAAGGGGAAGATACTGTAGAAGCCTCGAACAAAAATACTAAATAATCATATTTTCAGTTCAGTCACACCCAGGCTGTTTTCGTTCATCCTCCCTACCTTCAGCAAGCCTTGTTTTTTAAAGTAATCTGTAGAAGTGGTCTAAGTTGCCAAATCATAAACTGCAGGAATGTTCCTGCTGCTTGGTGTTTATCAGGTTTGCACACAACAGTATAATTTGCTCCTTTGAATAGTTTCTTTTCAAATAGATAGAAGGATGAAAGGAAGTCTGGCATCACAGCCAAGGAACCTTTTTGGCAAGTTATTTTGTGGGGTTCAAACCTGTTTTTTATGATAAGGTTAAAATTCTAGTAAATTAAGTGGAACTGCTTTAGCAGGGGGTGAGACTAGATAACTCTTTCAACCCCTACCATTCTGTCATTCTGTGAAAACAAAGTAAGAACTTTGTAGCTGTAGGAATAAACTACGAAGAAAGAAGTGAAAATCTGAGACACTCTGGAATATATCAACACAAGTGGCGCCAGGGGAGGTTCAGACTGGATATGAGGAGGAATTTCTTTCCTGAAAGGGTTGTCAGGAATTGAAACGGGCTGCCCAGGGAGGTGCTAGAGTCACTGTCCCTGCAGGTGTTTAAGAGATGGTTGGATGTTGCATTTAGGGAAATGGTCTAGCAGTTGATAGGGCTGTGACAGAGTCTGGACTCGATCATCTTAAAGGTCTCTTCCAGCTGAAATGATTCTATGATTCAAATTTTAACACATGAATGAATCAGAGGGAAGAACTGATAATGCTAGTAATAAAATTCCTCACAAGTACTATGTGCCTCCAAATCTGAACTTCATGACAACAAAAGCACAAGAAGGAATATCTAAAAAAAGTAACCAATCCAGGGCTAAATGACAGCTGTATTGGATGGTGCTGGGTGGGAAATGAGGTAACTGACACAACATCTGGTGAGACATACCCTCTGAGCATTGGGGTCACGTGATAAAGGCTCATACCATCAAACATAAGGACATGTGCTCTCCCCAATGTACACACACAGCAGCAGCAGTGACAGAGTTTATTTCATGAGAAGAGAAAGACGTAGGACATCTGCAATATCCTCAACTTAAATGGACTCCGACAGGTTACTGGCAATCTTCCCTACTGAAATGCAGTCCTGACAGCTCGTAACAAGCTTCCAGCATGGTCCAGTGAATAGTGCACAACTCAGAAGTTAAACCTGTTCATGCTAAACTCCATGTCTAACCCCAGGAGAATCACTTGGTAAGTGTCCATGTGCCTACACCCACGCTCCTGTCTGTATTTATTGCCCCATCATGCCTATTGCTTGCATCTGGCATCACTGTCGGTCATCTCATATTTGCAAAGTGACAGATATTCCTCACATTATATAGTTCCCCGCTCCATAAATATTATGGTGCCTCATGGATTTAGCTGGAAGGCACAGCACGTGCAATACCTTCCCAAACAACCCTGTGTGCATGCCTGACAGCTGCTCCCACACTTTCTCTGTTCTCAGAACATCCAGAAAAGAGGATTCAAAGTTTTTCTTGAGACACAAATAGCTGAACTGAAAACATGAACAACCCTTCCAGTGATCTGGAAGTTTGTTTAAACTATTACTGGCATGCTAATGAGTGGCAAACTGGGATGACAAAGTTGCCTGTTGACAGCAGCTGCAATGACTCCCATTTCTAAAGCTGTCAAGGAAAAGCAGGTTGACTTACATACCCAAGATCAGTTTCCAGAAAGGTTCAGTTCAGCACAACTCTTAAGAAGCCTAACATATATTTTAAGTATTTACTTAGTGCAACAGTTTAGTACATTAAAACTCAGTATGGAGGTCAGTAAGTAGGAGACAGACATCTTTAACAAACAAAAATGGGAGAGACAAACAGGCTAAGTCATGTCAAAGTGTCCTACAGGCTGAGCAACACAACATGCAGGATCTGCATGGGCACACATCAGCTTCTGCCCCAATCTTCCACCCTCAAACTAGAGACAAAATTAACTTCAGGCTAGAGCTAACTATTTTTTGAGGTTTTTATAATGATAAGCTAGAGGTCAATGGTTCTAACTGGTTGTATAGAGAATTGCACTGCTCAAATCTTCTTGTCCATCTTCTGCTGCTCACCTCAAGGCAAGTTGCTTGAGAGGTCTGCTAAAGGTCAATGTGTGGGTGAAATGTGTAGAATTCTCACCTTTTTGAAGATAAATCCTTGGATAACTCTAGTCACTGTACAAAGGCCTTACTCTCAGCTCTCATGAACCAGCACAACCCATTTAACGCCACCATAATACAAAATTTGGATCAGCTGAGGATCTGGGTCCAAATGTCTTGTATGTTTTAGAGCTCCTTGCATTGGAACTAGACACATTTAGCTTCTATTTTACGTAAACAATTCTTGTTGTCGCTATTACTGGCTCAAAATGTAGATAAATTAATGCAGATATGCACGAAGCCTTAAGCCACTAGAATATTTGAAAGTCACATTGCAAGAAGTACAAGAGCAAAGGATAATTCCCTGAAAGATTCTCCTCTCCTTTAGGGCAGGGATGAAAGAACAAACCAATAACATATGACAAATGAATCATACCACTTTATATACTCCTGAGAAGTGCTTGGCTATCCTGACAAAGATAATATAAGAACATACTCAAAACAGTTTGAAAGAAAAAAAAAAAAAAAACAAGAATCCGGGAACACTGTCGAGATACCCAAAAGGAGATACTCCAAGACAGGTAAATCCTCACCCAACCTGACTGCACAGTTCGGCCAGGGCAGATGCTTTGCTCTGTAGAGTAACTGGACATGCATCTGCAAATCTCTAAGCCATGCCATGCAGGAGTCATTTCAGCACCTTACTGTGGGTATCTGAGTTTCTTATATTCTCAAGAGAGACCTTCTAGTCAATACCACCAACGGAGCCTAGAAATCAGCTCAGCTCACTTAAATGTAGATCTTCGAAGCAGCAGGTTAGTTAAAGCATCTTTCAAGCTCCATTGACTGTATTTATTAACTCATTAAACTGTAATAGGAGAAAGATACTTGGAAAACATGTTGAAACCTACATTTAGGCATCTTAAACTTGAACCTACTCCCACTCTTCATGACTCATTCTTCTCCCACTGTCAACTGACAGTTCTTGTTGATTTGCACTGAACAACTTTCTAATTCAATACCAAGGAGGCTGTGTGCAAGAAGATGCCTGTTTAATGCTTGGTGTATTATTGCAGGCTTGGTTTGCAATTTCTCTAGCTTCTTCCTTCATGAAGTAGCAACACAGTTAGGAATACAGTGGGCAAAGGATAACACAATGAAGGAGATAAACTGGACACGAAAAATACTTTGAAGGCAGTCACTGGAACAGATTTACCTAGGGAGGTTAGAGGATCTCAGATACCAGATGTTTTCAAGAAGTTAGATAAACACCTGTCAAGAATAATTTAGCAAAAGTTCATCCTGCCCCAGGATGGGGAAAACAGGTCAGATCCATCTTCCTCAGTTATGAACAAGAGCTATGCTGCAGAGAAAAAACCCAATAAAAACAAAATCACAGAGACCTGGAATTGTTTTCAGGAGTTTCAATTGCTTTGAACTCATTATTTAAATTCACCAGACCTCAAGCTGTGTTTGTTTTGTTCAACAACTGTTCCTAGGGTGATCTTGCTAGGCCTAATTACCTTTCAATGTTTACTTTGAGCAGCAACGCTCAGTGTCACACAGACATTCCAGCACTCTTTCAATAGATGTTTGATGACATGGAGGAATAACCGTGTTCAGCCTCCCTTCCCTCTACCTGTCTCTGCACCTTCATTCACAAAGGAAACTTCAGAGATGTGAATGGATCAGATTTTCACACAGCATAACTTGTGGAAGCTGTTTTTCTTTGTGGCATAGCTGGGCTTGTTTGTGCCTGATACAGAACTGGCCTTCAGCTTCATGGCACATGAACACTGTTCTGATGTTTGTGAAACCAAGAAGAAAAATTTGCAAATTCTGTATAATAGCAATGAGAAAGAGATAATTAGGGAGAGGCCATTCCTTCCTTCTCCTTAGTAGTCAAAGTGGAAGGTAGAGAGGAAAGAGAAAGGGATGACCAACTGTTTCACATTCTCTTGTCAGCAGCCAGGTAGGAAGGAGCAGAAAAGAAACAATAATGTTTTCTTGATTTCCCACTAGAAAATGTTAAAATGAACAAACTAAAAGGAATAAACTTCAAAGTGAAAAAGTTTGTGCTAGCTGGCTATAGTAGCACACAATTCTCCAAGCTTCAGTGTGAACTTTATCTAAACAAACACCCATTGAAAAACTGAAGGGGGCAGAATCTTATCAAGAAGCTGACCCCTGTGCACAGGTAAGCTAATGAAATGCAGCAATCAAGTGAACTGCTTTTTCGGATTGTGCTTCAGGAAAAAGATCAGTGTTTTCCATTTACTTACCCAGAAACATGTAGTATCAGCAGCACATAGAAGACAAAGAAAAGGTTGTGTGTATACCAGAAGATGTCATAGTTTGAAACCCTGAAAAGAATAAACCATGGTTCAATGCTGTTTCACTCAGTTCGAATGACTGCTAATTAAAATCAGATCTGTGCACATAGAATATTATTATACTCCACTTAACGTAGTCAAAGCTCAGTACATATTCCTACGGGCACACTGTACTTGCAAGCAATTAAGTACTGAGACAAAGAGATGACTGTCACGGAAGTAAAAAAGCTGAGAAAGCGATGAAAGACACAGAAATACAGCGACAGTGAAGATCTCTTTTTTAAGAAAATTAGGAGACTTCACTGCTTTTATTGGTTCTGTTTAGGCCCTGTCAGATCCTTACAGCTAGAATAGTTTTTCAGCCTCCAGGCTCAAAACTCTACCTCTTTACAGTGAGTGCCTCCCTGCTCCAATACAGGGCTGTGGTGTTTAATGTGTCACTACCGATACAATGTACAAAGAAGTAGCACAAAGGGTAGCAGAAGAGGTGGTGAGAAAGCTAAAGGAAACTTGTGAAGAGTGCGGAAGGAAAGGAGATACAGGAGGAAAGAGACCCAGAGTAAGGATGCAACAAGAAGAAGGTAGGAGAATTTGGGGAGCTGGAGGCCACATACAGTGGGGCTCTAGCACTGATGGTCTTGGGAGCAACAAGAACATTACCACTGTGAGGATCAGAAGAGGTGAAGGGGAAAGAAAACTTCATTTCATCAGTAATTTTTTAGGTAAAAGAAACAAGGCCAAAGAAAATACCCATCTGGAATTGTTGCCTCTTAAGCTTGTTTGTTTTTTCATGAGTAAAACAGTCACCAAAAACCAAGAAAACTGAAATGGTTAAGAAAATACTTTACTTCACAGCAAACTAATGCATGTCTCACACTACACAGCATGGTAGGAAAATCCCTTCCATAACCCAAACCCTTACCCCCATTCATAAGCCAAAACAATTATCAAATATAAACCAACCTCAACTCTGAGAACAGTGTTTTAGGAAGCTACTCCTCTGACATAGCTAGCTTTCTTTAGAGAACTTTTCCCCTCCTATGGCCTTTTACATAAACAGCTAACATATCTGAAACATACACTGCATTTGTCTCTGTCAATACAGGATTTATTTGTTTTCTTTCTCAACACAGAAAAAAATAATTTTGATAATCTAAGGGCTATCAAAACAAAATCCAAGCAAGGGCAGTTCTAAGAAATTCAACAACAGCAAGGGTTCCTTCACCTTGCCACCCTTCCCCCATTCAGCATCATGGTAATGTTCTTCCCTCCTTGAGGCTGCTCAAACTGTTTCTAACTACCCACATCCTGGTAGGCATTTCCATGCAGTTACTCATCAGTATCTGTAAGCAGTTGTAGGAGTGAACATCAGTAAGATGAAAGTAGAGGATGATGGTATGAGGAGTGGAAGGAAGCACAATGGGAAGGCACGAAGATAATAACATTTACCCCCAGACCCAAAACAGGTCTTGGAACTCTAGTTCACTTTGGTCTTTTGCTACACTACCAAGAGCTGCACGCTGAATTCATTTCTATTGCATCTTGAGAAAATTTTTCAGAATGAACACATTTTTCAGAATTTCAGTGATGCAAAGCTAATTCAATCCTCTTAATAGTTACTCATACAGTTTACTGAACAAGTAAAGGCACAAAAATAGCAAGATAATCATGCACCAAAAAATCTCAGGAAGAGCATAAGAAGGAAGACATGATTAGGCAGGTGTCTGTGCAAGACTGAATTAGAGCTGAAGTGCAAGAGAATATAATAGTCTCTGAAATACTTTTTTAAAAGTCCAGGTTCTGATAGGCAGTGAATATTTAGTTTCCTTAATTTTCTACAGTGTGAGCTTAGTAATCATAAGGCACATGAGAATCCACAGAGAAGGAGACTGAAAAAGGACAGAAAGATGCACACAGAAATGTCTTTCCTAAAGACAACACACTATAAACACAAGCTTGAGACATATGCCTGAGGGAGAAGCCAGGACACATCTTGCACTTACAATAATCAAAGAAGGAAATAAAAAGCATGTAACTCAAAAGATGGAAACTTTTGTTGCATGGACCCCAAAATTATCATTTCCAAGAATGTTTTCAATTACATATATTTTCCCAGGTCTCTGAATCGCTAATAAATGCTCTTTTTTTTTTCTACTTTACGATGGCCTTAGAGACAACAGGACTTTGTTCTGGCTCACTGCTGCAGAGTGAAGCAATTGTTTTATACATTTCCATCTTTCCAAAACTGGCTTTCTTTTGCAAGTAGAGCCATCTATGTGGACTGTGTCATGTGCAGCTACAACTGATACCTTGTGCAGCAGTCTTACCCTGCACTTCTGGAGCCTGCAGTGCCTCACAAAGGTCTCGACCCTGGAAGTATCTTTGTCTACAAAATGTGCAAAAGTATTTGCTGAACTACTTTCTTGAACCAGTGCCTGGTAATATCACTACTTAGGAAAGGCAGGTTAGTTCAGCAAAGTTCAAAACCACATATCTAGCTGACATCAGTGGAGCAGCATTGATATTTGACGATATGGAATTAAAATATCCTTCACTGAATTGAGATGATGCATTTAAATAATCAGTTTTGATTTCACCAGAGATTGCTACAAAATTTAAGGCATTTTTTAATACAATTCAATTGCAGAATCCAAGCCCTAAAAAGGCTGCAATGTTGGGTCAGATCCTCCAAGGTGCCAGTCATTCAAATGTACTATGTGTCTAGTAATGTTGGTGTAGAACATGAACCCACTGGAGGACCAAACCTTTGGAAATCCCAGCAGCTATTCCAAGTTAATATTGCATTGCTGTTTGGAATGATAATTGGCATGAAAAAAAAATGTATTTGATAAGCAGAAGCAGAGCGTTAAAATTGAACATTCTACTTAAGTGGCATAATCATGTTTTGGTCTGCTTCATTTCTGTTTATTTTCTGTTGCTGTTTTTTTTCCAATTTTTTGTTATAATTATTTGGTGGAAATAATTAAGATCAAGATACCATCTCACAGGAAAAAAAAACTATTTGAATTTTTTAAGTTCTAGATTTTTAACTGAGTCCATTCTTCAAGCAGCATTTTTCTCTGAAGGCAACTTAATCAGGCTTAGTAATTTTTTTGCATACAAAATTCATTGTGCTAATTTACCTGCAAGCAAGTAAAAAAAAAAATAGGGTCAGAAAATTGATATTTTTAACACTCATTTAAATACTTCTTGCCTCATACTGCATTTACTCTTCATTCCTGCTAATCAGTATTAGAATATGATTACACAAATGGCATTTTTCAGCATAATGATCACATTATATCTTACCTGATGGCATATGTAGAAGCTGTACACATTAGAAATAATACTAACACCATAATGACTCCAGTCAGACCTGGAACTAAAACAGACATGAGATAATTTACTTTTGAAATGTGAAGAGGTATACTTGTCTGCTATGACCTTTTAAGAAAGTGCAAGTTATTTTAGACACACAAATCTTGACTCAATCAAACTCCTGCATTTATTTATTAATGTATGTAATACATTACTAGATACACAAATAATGTGATACACATATGCAATTATTTATCTCATAAATCATAGAATCATAGAATGGCAGGGGTTGGAAGGGACCTTTAGAGATCATCTAGTCCAGCCCCCCTGCAGAAGCAGGTCCGTCCAGATCAGGTTGCATAGGAATATGTTCAGGCAGGTCTTGAAGACCTCCGAAGGAGACAGATCACTTTCCTGTGAAAACTGCCCTTTTGACCATATTTTGCCACTAATTTCCTATTTCTCCTGTAGCCTTTTGCTCATGATATTTGTATTTAAGTAGGTAACTAAGAACAAATCCTGTCTGTTTGTTTATTTGTAAGACTGACTGTATGAAACTCTATATCTCTTTTTTATTCGAAACTCTAAACTCTCTTGAACATAACAATTAAAATTCTGGTTAGGGACAGAATTTCAAGCAAATCTATTTTTATGCAAGCTGTCACTACAATTGTTTGCCAATCCATTTCATCTTGGAAAGTTTGAAATTAGTGTCTGTGGCTTTGTATCATGCTTGAAATTGTTGCCTGTAGAGGAATATCTGTAAGAGTGATCTACAGCCAGCATTTGAAAAGGAAGGGTTAAAAATATTAAGGATTGGACTCATTTGCTCAAATCCAGGCTTGTATTAGAACTAGTCTATCTTTGGCTCTTTTTTAAGTCAAAGAGAAACACGTATTTCTTCAGCATCACTCATCCTGAAGTAGAATCCTGCCCATAAATTCCTATAAACCATCAGCCTAATAGAAAAAACCCAACCAAAGTTATCTCTTTTTCTGAGCATTTTTATTTCAAAATTTCCATCCCAGGAATTAAGGATCTAAATTAAGAATCTAAAATACATGAAGCATTACATCAAAATATTTTACTTCTCAAAGAATGACAGTTGTTAAGCACAGTGTATGGTCACCCTTAAAAACCACGTGCTTGGGTTTAAATAAGGTCATTTAGGCCAATCACCAAGCACAAAGCTAAATAAGTGCTGGTTTAGTGTCAGAATATAAGCATCTCAACCAGCTTTCATGAATGCAAATGGAAAAAAACCACAAATTGTAATGATTCAGGACCTTTTATGGGATCATATCTTAATAGTAAGAAAAAGTTAATTTTTTAAATAATTTATAGTGAGTTTAGACAATTTTGTTGTCTCTGTTGCTAAGGAGACAATTTCAAATCTGATCTCCTTATTAACTTCTCAATATTCACTTGTTGAAAAGTCTGGTACACAAAATCTGACACATCTCAAATCATTCCTCAGTTTTACAAATGGTAGAAAAAATCCTGGTCTAACAACCAATGGAAATCTTGTCACAGGCTGCATAAGAAACAGTTGCACTTCTTCACAGAAAGGTTACAATTAAAAGCCATTGCAATAAAAAATGTGCATTCTTTCCATTGCTTCCTTCATTTCTTATTTCTTAATCTAATTTGATGTGTAGCGTGCAATCAGTCTTCCCTGACACAAATACTTCCAAAACAGCAGCATTTGATAGTTTCCTACACTGTCACTCAAGCCACAGGTTACCTTTTACATCCAGTTCTTCAATCCTCTTCTCCGTCAATCTGCAAACGTGAAATCTCTCACAATCTTGCCCCAATTCATCAGTGCATTTTAAGTGCTTCCTCTCCTCCTTGTCCCTGTCTCTCTTTTTCCTCCACTAACTACAGTCTTGAATACTTGTTCCTCCTCCGTTTAGCCTCACCCAAAGAACAAGGAGGTTCTTTCCTGGACTGATCTGAAAAGACATGATACTATAAAGCCTTCCAGTTCCTTATTCCTTCTTTTCACTGTGTAAATAAATAAATAAAATCAGACGGTAAATCTGAATTGTTTGTGAAGAGACTATTGTATTTGTACAGCTCACAGTATTGCAAAATCTTGGTCCCTGTCTAGAAACTTCTTCAGCACAAATAATAAATGTTAATGTCATTTGGATGGGGTGTGATCTAAGCAATTTTTAATTTAAGATGACTTTTTGCAACAGCATGCTCAAACTTTTGAAAATGCACTATCTTCCCAGCTGTCAGAGGGTAAAAGGAGTTCTGCCTTGCAGGTCCTCTGCTCAACCAGGAGGTCTTAAGCTGTCTCCAGAAACCAGGACAATATTTGATGCTCTACACAGGTTCTCCACTCTAAGCCCTTCTCTGTCATCCAAGAGAGTAAACGTGATCCTCAGCTGCTTGTTCTAATTCTCCCTTTCCATCTTTTAACTTCCTTCTCTGTCAGTTACCCTCATTCAAGCCTTCACCACAGATTCACTAACTACACCAGTTACTCCGCATATTTCCAGTTAGCAGTTTAACCTATATTTTAATTTCTATCATTTCACTGTCTTGCTTCCTCCATTGTCAACTGATCTAAAACTTCTCCAAGGTTTTCCACAGGCTGCTAATTCTAGTACATATACTGTGATGGACAGATCTAGAGCATCATTCATTGCTGTCCAGATAGATTCCTTTGGGCCTTGCCCTAAAAGTTACCAGGTTGGGATTTTTGTGTTTGATATAAGCATGAGATGGCAAGGAAGCACCTTTACCTGTTTGTAAAGCATTACAGGTTGAGCCTGTGCCTATCTCTCCATATCCAAACATTGCTCCCTTCTAAATTCTGGCACTAAAAATGTCTTCACTTGTTTATTCTTTACGAGTGATGAAGCCTGATTCCTATGTAATGGTTTAGATTGCTCTAAAGTCAAACCAGCCCTTAAATAAACAAGTTGAAGCAAGAATATCACTTTTCTGTTGTGCTTTTTGTTTTTTTCCTAGATATTGGATCACTTAGGAAATTGGTTTTAGTATTATGCAGAATCTCCGTTTGAAACTAATGATTTTCTACTGACTCATCTGTACAGCAACAGCTTTGAAGATGATGCTCATTCTACTACAGAGCTTATGTAACTCCTCCTTTATGACTATTTGATAAGCAAACGCAGGTTACATTAACACAAATAACACATCTCAACCTAGCTGAGATACAAGCAGGCAAACACAGGATCAAAATGTTTTGTCTGGAGAGTGATGATAAGCAGCAAACTTTCTCACACAGTTTTGCAAAAGACTTACCAGTAGCAAAAAGCAGTTTCCTCGGGTCCTGAAAAGCAGACAGGCAAAAAAGAACTAATCAACACACTTGATTTTATATCTATATGAATGATGTAATAATAATAAGTAGCTCATAAAGCTCACACACTGGAAGGCCTAATCAATCTCTAAATCTGGATGCAGGATTGGATTTGGTATTTGGTAACAGTTTACATTGACTGTAATTCAACATAAACTAAACCTTTAACCTTTGCGTTCCTCCAATGAAGACAATTCTGATCTGTTATGAAAAATCGAGATACAGAAACTTCTACAGAGAATTATTTTTTTAAAGCTTATCTTTACTCAGTTACCTCATACTTTTGGGAGGACAGAAGAGAGCTGCAGAGAGAGATTTGGAATTGCAGTGAAAGACAAGCGATGAGCATTTTACTGCCAGTTACATGACTAAGAGGTTTGCAGTGGACTCTAGTGAAGCAGGACCAAAAACAAAGGAATTGACAATACAGGGCCAGATGTTCCTGTGTCCTTCACCACATGTGAAAGGAACATGTGAAAGGAAGAGGAGATATGTCAACTTCACAGGAAACTGCCGCCCCCTCCATGAGTCCTAGACCTCCTGAGGTTTTCTCTTCATTGCAGAGAAAGCTTTTTTAAAAACTATGGCAATAAAATGCAGTGATGAGAAGTTAAAGGTTTTAGTAGAGGCCAGGAAAGACAAAGGGTCCATCTCCCTGACCTTGCCTGCATCCAGATGTTCCCATATACTGTCTACCACAGTTAAAAGAACAAACAGGCTTCAGTGGAATTCAAGCATAAAGGTTCAAGAGCTACTAGAGTAACTAAAATCCAGGAGGTCTTGACCTTAGAATTACGAAAAATCTGGTTTTATCTCCATTTTCCATAGCAAAATTTCTAAGGCTCCTTAATTTAGGCTGCCATGCACACCCTTGGTGCATTCTTGCCTGGAGCAAGATCCTGGGGCAATGTTCCTGATGAGGCTAAATCTATTAGACAACTCTTAACATGCAGACATTTGAGTTGAATCCAGAACCTCAGCACAATAATTGGTGTTGGCATGTCTGTCTGTCATAGAACAGCTTGGTGATTAGATCATTCACCCAGGGAATGGAAGACCTTGATTGCTGGTCCTTATGAGCCTAGGCTGAGTCAAGCTCTTCTTTTCCAGGAAAGGATGCAGCTGGGTCATTCTAAATATTTCCTAATGAAGCTGGCAGAAATGAAATGCAGACTTGAGACTAGAATGACTATAAACAAGACAGAACTTGACCATAGCCCAAAGAAGAGGAAGTCATGGACTCCTAAAAGAACTTACTCCTACCTACTGCAAATATCTCTGCAGTGCCAAATGCAGCAAGCAAGCACCTGAAGGAGGGATTAGGACTCTGGTATGCCTGCAGAAGATCTGCACCACTGTCAAAGTCATGGAAACCAAGTATTTTCTGAGTAGGAATCATTCTCTTGTTCAGTTCACACAGACAACTAATTCTGCTCTTAGTATATATACTCTAGCTCCCACTGCGCTTAAAAAATGCAATATTAGTCTCAGATCTCAAATCCCCAGTATGTGTCACACAGCACTATACTCTAAATAGTGCAAATGCAGAATGTATTTTCCCAAACAGTAGCAGAAGCATCTCAATCAGACCCATCCAAGGGACAGAGAGAAGAAGAAAAGCAGAACAAGCTGCAAGGTGAAAGGGTTTGATAACAACATTCTCCACCTCATAATTCAACAGGACTGAATCCTATTGGCACAAACAAAAAGTGCTTAATATATGTTTTGTCCAGAGGAAGAAGTAAAATCCACAGCAGTCCACATAATGGTGAGTTTTCAGTGCACAAAACTGCAGCACTGTATAGGCCACAGGATGGATCACACAATGGAACTGTTATAAAAATAATCATATATTTAGTTTATATACTTAAAATATGACAGGACAGCTGGCTCACCTCACCACGATAGTTTGCTGCATTTATTGCCAGAAAGTCTTCGTTATAGTTCTCAGAGAAGTTAAGAGCATTCACCAGATGAGCAGCAACATGTAAGACTGGAAAAAAAAAACAGAGTAAAGCTGAGATCTGTAAACACGAGGTAGATGTTCCTCCAAAGACAAGTGACTACCCAGATGCCAAGCTATAATCACAGCACCTTCATGAGATCCAACAAAGGCTAAGGAATTCTTTCTCTAAAGTAGGTCAGGTTATAGATATTCATGGAAGAAAGCTGTACGTCTTTTAAGACTTTTTTAATATTGCAGCAATCACTTCCATACTGAGATGCTTCATTTGGGAAACAACATTCATAGCTGTCCATCCAAGAGAATTTCTTCAACCAAACTGGGTATTTGTCTTCATTGCTCCCCCTTCTGCAGATGAGTCTGTAGCAACCTGATTCTTCCCTCAAATGCCTTAAGCACACAAGGAAAGGTCTCTTGTAATGGCAGATTTTGATCTGATCTCATATACCTGTCCTTTTGGAAACTGTAATTTTAAGTAAATGCTCAGCACTAGAATGTAAAAATCTCTGTGCTCAAAGGAAAAATAAACCAAAACCCACACACACCTGAGAAAGCATTCACAAATTAAGGCAGGGAAGCACAGAGCAAGACTACCCCCAAATGTACTGTACAAGAAAAAACACAAAATACTGCTTCAATGTGTTTCCCAATACACTGCTGCACTGCTCAACACAGTAACATCTCACCTGAAAAGATGCATATTGTAACACCACACGTTACATGGAAAGTTTTACTTTTGTCTAGCAGTCTTCTGGTCTTCCTGCTGGCAACCTAGTAAGAGAAGAATTCAAGTAATCTCTTTTCTAAAACAAAGAAAAAAAGTACTAATAGTAACTGAGGTGATGTAATAGCAACTTCAGCTTTTACTGGATTTAGCCCCCTTGCAAGAACAGTTTCTAAATGTAAACAGTACCCGAGTATGCCAACAAGCCAATTTTGAGATATTAATGAAGAAATTACAGTTGTATGTGTATTGCATAGCTGTCACAAGCACATAAAGAAATGTCCCTTCTGGCCCTAAAATTTAGGAATTCCAGCACTAATTGTTATAGGCACCACTGCATCTTCAGTAAGCAGGATCAGAGGGAAAGGCGTATGTCCACACATATATGCATCTACAGGCATACAGGTTCAATTTGCAATCAACTAGAAAACACGAATGTTTCACAAAAATATTCTTTACATTACTGTAAAAGCAACTGGCAAATGTCAAACTAAGCTATTGTTTTTTCAAAGGAGTCACAAATCTGCTACTGCACAAATGTCTGCTACTTGCACCATGCAGGCACATCCTGCACATTTAGCAGATTTTTTTCCTACTATTTTTAGGTTAAACAGAGACCAAGGCCTTTTTCTTCTTAACTGCTGCATTCCAAGCACAGTACTTACCTTCTGAGATCCTCGCAGGAAGGCCAAAAGAACACGGCACATTGGTAGAAGGACCAGGCAGCAGTTCAGATTGAGGACAGATGCCGAAGCTCTGCTAACACACAATCCTAGCTGAACAAGTATAGCAAGAGTTAGATTACATGGAGAAAAGACACTCCAATGATTCAGGTGTCAGTATTCAATCGTGTTTTCTTTACTGTGATGCCAAATGGTTCTCATGCTCTCTTGACTCATCAGAATAGCAGAGTTTCATGATGTTTTACATGTACTGGAAAAATCATTGTACACACAGCGTTCTGTCCTCTTCTAAAAGGGAAATAGCTCTCACTTTTGCATCAAAAAATTGTTCAGAATTCATTCTATCAGCAACAATGTCAGCAAATTACAACTTTCCACTGAATGAACCAATACTTTCATCAGTGCTCTAAGTCACATGGAACAAAACATATCTGAGACAGCAGGAAGTATTCACTGAAAAACTACCTGAAGACTCCAACAGACACAATTAGACAAGAAAGAGGGCTAAATAACACAAGGACACTAGACTGCTAATTCTTTTGATAAACAAGCTGGAAAAATGTAAAAAAAAAATGATTAAATTAAACTGAAATGATAACGTTGCTTCATGGACCGTTACGGCATCATCACAGAACTCCTCATCCATTGACAGTTTGCTGTGCCATATTTGGACCTAAAGAAAGTAAGTTTTCTTCATTTTAACTACTCAATAGCTGGGAACAGTAATGAAACCTAATTTCACTAATGCTCTCACTGATATATTTGGAACTTACATAATTAGAACAAAACCACTTGTCAAATAAATGAACAGAGCACACATTAATGTCATAACCCTATATTTTTAAACTCATTATATTCTCTCTCATTCATTTATGATTTTTTTTTTAAAGTTAGCAAAATATTATTGTTCTCCTAGTCATTAGGTTGAATTACCGTTTTACTAGCTTACATAAAAGATGCTTTTAGACTGTCAACAGTTTTCAGGAAGGATATTTCTTACAATGTTCTCTAAACCCCAAGTTTTTCCACTCCCAAAGAAAACAATAAAAAACTATTATAAGAAGAAAAGTCCAATACTGCAGAGGTATGTGAAAGAACTGAACAGCAACAAATTATAAAAATTACAAATAATTAATCATTTGTTTCAAAATGAAGCTTTATGTTAAAAAAACATTTGTTATTTCTCAGTCAAAAAAAATTCATCAGTGAAACATATTGAAATCTTTCTTCTGTGATTCTTATAAGAAGAAGAGACAAAGTTAGAGAGATCCAAAGGTTTTACTGATTTGGAAATATATTTTTTGACTAAAAAAAAATAGAAATGTCTTGAAATTTCAAAATTTGTAATTTCTGTTCATTGTTTTTTACAGACTTATCTACATGTCACATAAATGGATATGAACTATTAAAAATAAAGTAAACCAAATAACTGGACTTCAGCATGTCTAACAAGACCCCAAGTATGACAGGAGCTTCTCAGTACAATAAATCAGCAAACACTTGTTCTCACAGTACATGGTACATCCATGTACCTCGCCTTATCTGCAGTACATGGGTGCAAAAAACCAGCAGGCAAGGAGAAGGTAGAGATATTCCATCTACCTGAAGCATCAAAGTCTCCACCTAAATTCCATCATTATTTAGTCAGATCTCAGTGCTAGAGAACTACTTACCAGACACTGCCAGATTCCACAGAGTAAAGCAGCCATAAGGGCACCTTCTCTCAAAAGTTACCTATGAGGAAGGAGCAATCACCCCACAAAACAAGCTATACCTTGTTCTCAGCCACGTTAAATGTGTGATCCCTGGCAAACACCCTGGAAGAAGATCTCATGAAAGTTACACTGAGAGGAACACTTAAAACAGGGCCCACTGAATTCTAGACCATAAGACTAGAATGATTTGTATCACACAGTTCTTTCACACTCTCCAGACCACCTCCCCAATTTCTTCCAATGCATTGGTAGTCCTTTTTTTACCTTACCTAAAACCTCCTTTGCTTCTATTTCACCTGTTAACTTCACACTCTATTCACATGCTCAATGAGAGATTATTCTTGCTACTTTCCCCTCAAGTCATGTTCTTCAGATCACCCTCTCCCTTCATCTGTGGACTCTCCCAGCTGGGAAAGGGCCCAATTGCAATGAATACAATTGAGCCTGAGCTAAAACAGCGACAACCTCCGCAACTGAGCTGTAACTTTATTGAATGTTTGTCACTGTCCACTTTAAAGTATGATTAAAAAATATATATAAATACAAACAACCACAATAAATATTTCTCTAGCCTTGCTCACAGTAGCTTAAAGTGACTTTAGAACATCATAAATATTTTTGGGCTACCAAAATAAATGACAATACTCTTGAAATTATTGGACTTAATAACAAGTAAAATGTCTCTAATGTGTTGTTAGCATATACAAGACCACTTTCATTAATTATTATTCCTCTAAAGGGAAGCTAGAAGTGAGCTATATACCTCATAAAAGTAATACCTTCAAAAATATGGTCATTAAATATATTATATATAAGCATTTTTATTAGAGCTTGTCTATCTGCTACAGTATCTCAGTGATTAAATAAACATGGTTTGAAAAACCCAAGGACTATGTAGAACTATCATTACCCAAAACTCAGCAGTAAACTGAACCATTTTTGTAGCTCTTCACTAACACACAAAAGGTGGAAAAAGTTGCAATACTGTGAGCAAGTAAATTAAAGAACTGTAATAACTTCTACTATATGACACATCATTTCTCAAGAATTTATGTTGTCTTTGAGTTTAAACATAAATCAGACATGATACAAGTTATCCAAGAGTTCCTTTGCCAGGCACTACTATTCTTCTTACAGAACTTCAGCAAAACAATCAAGTTTGGAATAGTCTAGAACAAAGTTCATTCTACACTGTATAGTATTAAATACATGAAATGATTTATTGTAAGAAGTAAGCAAAATGCCAAACAATTTAAGTGGTACAAAACATATGAATCAGCTATGATGAATACAAAAAGCTACTCTATTAACCTGACTCTGTGAAGAATGTCTTTATATTAATTCTAATTCAATGGTATCAACATCTGTATTAAAAAAACAAAACAAAACTAAAACAAACACCACAAAAACCCCAAAGAAAAAACAATTTCTTCAAATATGCAGTGCACTTCTAAGAAAGTGTGATTCAAATGCTTTAACTAATGGACCATTTAAGGCTTTTTTCTTTAGAAATAAAGTTGGGTACGTTTGCTGCATGACCAATTTGAAAATAATGGTAATGCAACATATTTAGCAATACTTAGAAACACAATTCATGCAAGACCCAGAAGAAAAACAGAGTACTAAGTTTGTTCTTAACATATATCCAAAGGCTAAAATTATCTCCATGAAACTAATTCTTCCGAATGGTTTCCAAGTGGTGTCTTACTTGACTTCTGCATTGCCTGGGTGTTATAGTAACAAGCATATATAGTGCATTATTAGATTTTAAACAATAGTAGAATAAAAGATAATTTTTTGCTCCAAGGAAACTTACTGGTTCTAGAGGGAGATATTTATCTTTATGAAGTAGCTAAGAAATAACAGAAATATAATCCTCTTTTCTTCCTAAGATTACTGTTGTCTTAAGGAAAGAAAAAACCTTAAAAAGTGTTATTTTATATAAGCTAGCATATGAAATCTCTGTAGGATCAAAAAGAGGGAAAAAAACACCCCCAAAATCTCTGCTGGACACTCTTTTTTCCATTAGTGCTGATATCAAATCCAAGCATTTGACAGCCTCACTCTGTATGCTGCCTACTGAGTACAACACATGCTGCTATCTCATTTCATGGAGGGGGCAAAGAGGCATAGGAAACCCAAAGCATTAATCTAATTTACAGACGAAGTCTGTGGCAGGGGTAGTAGGGAACTGCATCTGTTATAAACTCAAATGCTAAAAACTAGGTTACACAAGTGTAATCACCATATTTTCCTTCCTCAAAGCTGCAGAAAAGAAATTAAAAAATATTTTCATTGATGTTGGTGAAAATGTTTGTTTTTGTGCCAGGCAGAATGACACACACATGGACTGGAAGGATCTCAAGTCATCTTCCATGTCTGAGTGTTTCACATCATCCTTCTTTAGTAGCAACATCACAAAGCATGACACTATTTTGCATAATAACTAGCAACAAGAGCTTGAATGGTTGATCCTGCAAGATACAGCATGATCTAAACTCAACCAATTCAGTCATGAATCAAGGGAATGAGGATACTCAAACCCCACAAGAGATTCACAACACACAGCAACTCATGACCAGAGCAGGAAGTTGCTCATTGTCATATCTAAGGCACAGTCACAAAGAAGCCATGCAGTGTCTGTTACTAAGGGTTTCTGTTATGTTAAATTGTTTCCCCTTATCACAACAGAGTGGGTAATATGGTCTGTAATCTGGAGTGTAATGAAGCAATTTTTAAGTCCGGTCGTTGCTGGACTATCATAGACCCCACAATAATACATAATATAATGAACTATCAACTAAAGAAACGTTTTGGCCGTAATTCAGTTCTGCTCTACACAGAGTATTACACCATGACCATCTTAGAACGAGAAATAATGACAACAAGACTATTTAAAACAAGTCTGTATGATATAACAGTAAAACTTTCAGTTAATCATTTGAGTTGTACCTCTACTATTGAGTCTCCATTATTGACAGTTTCACAAGAAGTTCAGGAAAGGTGGAAGATCTCACACAAAAGCCAGTAACATAAATGTCCTTCAAAAGATTACTGACATTTGAGCTAAAAAAAAAAATAATCAAAACCAACAGAAAGCAAGCAAATAGAAGAAATATTTGGTACAAAATTCCAGTTCTTTACTGTCTCATATCTGAGAATATTCTCAGCAACGATGCTGAACTAAGGCCTATCCAGGAAGGATAAAGGACTGAAGGAAAAAATGTTTTGGCAAACAAAAAATCTAGAATGAGGCAAAGAGAATGCCCAAAAATATTTACTTGCACATTCAAGGGGACTATCAAGGTCTTGTGGATTAACACTCTCAGTCTTCATTAGAGAATCCTGCATGTAGATAGCTTTCATAGCAACATAAATCTATTATCAGACATTTTTGCACTCTAAGCAGGTAATCCCAAATAGCTTGGTTACAAGACAAGTAGATAGGAAAAAAAAAAAATAAGGGGTCAAGATACATGACTCCTTCCAATGCTTAGATGTGAGCACAAGCAGGCTGCAGTGTGGTTGCATAAGGAAACAATGAATAATGCATCGGGAAAAACGGAATTTGGCCTCAATCAGTAAAACCTCTATCATTACAATATACTAGTAAGGTGAGACACGCAAGTTACTGGAATATCTGAAACTCGTTCCAAGCAATGAATAGAGATAGTATAAATATGGTGCACAGTACTGCACAGTAAGAAGGCAGCAAATGTACAGGTGAAAAAGGAAGGCAGTACTTCTCCTTTTCAGGCCCATTTTCAGTTACTCTTAGTTACCCTTAGTTACTCTTTAGTTACTCTTCGGTTAATCTTTTCCCAAAGACATTCTTTTGAGAACGCATTTTCTTCCCTTTGGTCTGAAAGCCAGAGGTTTATCTTACACATTAACATCCATTTGACTACACAGAGATCTTTGAGCAAGGACTAGAGAGCAAACAGCGAAAGACAGACCTTTTAAGCCATGACAAAATGAGATCAATGTTCTTAGGGAACTCTGTAAAAAGAAACAGGTATTTCATTTAATGGCTATAAAAGTAAGATTTTTCTATAATAAGGCCAATACTGAAGTTAGGACTGAATTTGTTGATCAAGTACAAGCAATCTTGTTGGACAAAAATACAGCCAAGCTAATCTGAAGGGAGAAATCTTGAAGTCTGCAAAGAAATTAATCATCTGGACAATTTATCCGAGCAGATACAAAATCTCCAACAATGAAGATCTAGGAGTCACATCAAGTAATTTACGAATCTTCCTTTCTGTGATTTATGTCTACTACATCTTGTAGACTGTACCGTGAATGAGAATACTCCCTTCCTTTTTGCCACACTTCTAGAAGAAACCCTTGCCTGCTGAGCATTTCCCAGGGTCTCTAAGCAAAGTAAGGGCACAAGTTAACATTTACTGAACTATGAAAAAATGAGATTCCTTATCTGAGTCACATTCCTGAACCAGTAGCAATGAACACATACATGCAGTAAGACTATGATCTGAAGTGCTACAAGCAATTAAGTATCCAAAGGGACAGCTCATCAAGGCAAAAGTACTGCAAAGGGTGTTCCATCCACTCGGTTCTAGCTGAACTTACATGGCAAGAATCATCTCAGAAGACACCTCAGGATGTCTCTGTTTCAACCTCCTGGCTCTAAGCAGCTTCAACACCCAAGTTAGACTCAGTTTGTTCAGGGTTTTGCCCAATCAGGTTTTTAAAACCCTCATGGTGAAGAGCTTGTGGTCTCATCAAGACTCCAACTGAAAAACCAATGACATTCAACACAACATAAATTTACCCATTAGTTTTTGTAGCATAGAACAGGTTGATTAACCTCCTCCTGGCACATCAACGCCTCTGACTTATCTCTTTGGATTTCCAGGACACCATCAAATTCTTAGTGCCTTTTCACAGGTACAGAACTAAGGATCAGAAAGATTATCATTGAAAGACTGAGTGGGAGCCAGGTACCTAAATAACTGTTAAATCCTATGCCAGGTATCTTGCTCAAAGTTGCAGAGGATGCAACTGGAAAAGAATAAACCTGAGCATTCTTCTACAGAAGGCTGAAGTGAAGCATCTCAGTGGCCACTGAATCAAAGACAAACCTGACTCTTTCTCCTCCTTCACATCAGAAAGAAAAGACATGGCATGAAAACGTGGCAGAGTTGAATATATTCAGGATATTCAGTCCAAGATCTCACTTCATACCATAATCTGATTTCCTACAGGAACTCTTCTTGTTCTCCATCCTGTTACTTGGTAAACAATAAAATTACCTGTGGTAAATCTTTCAGTGTGGCAAGTGCAGAAGTTTTTAAGGAGATTTTAGGCTAGCATAACATACAAATAGAGAGAAAAACTCCTTAGCAGATCTCACTGCAAAACAGGAGAAATATTCTCTTATTTTAAAAATTACATTCCTTTTTGCTATTTTTTTTAATTGACTGGAAAAATGAACCAATTTTCATGGAAATATCTGTAAGAAAGTTCATTCTGTTAAGAAAAAAATAAAAATCAGATGTTGAATCATAAACAAAGAATTTTCATCTAAATGTCTGAATTTTCAGACTCCAAGAAATGGCATACAGAGGCACTGCAAGCCACTCACTCATGTATAGAAGAGAGAGAACAGTAGTTATATAGATAGGCCATGGGTGAGTGGCTGCACTAACCAACACAGAAAAAGAAGAGGTGTAAAAATCCCTGTGGAAAGTAACAGCAGCTGTGGTATGAACACACTTGTTCTGTTTCTTGAAAGGACTACAATGGTATCCAAGTTTTCACAATCCTTGCAAAATACTTTGTATGATTTGTACATATACACAAATATACGGAAGAGAAGGGAGATTTGGAGGTCTAAGGATCATATTTAGACAAACTGTAAAAAGTGAATTGTGAGAATGTTTTACAGTCTTTAATATTTTTCAGATTTTTTTACACTTCAGAACCTTGACCAAAAGTATCTTCTAGACTTAGCTCTTATGTTAAGACTTCAGCTCTTTCCTCCTTGTTTTAGAAGGACTTTAAACTTCTTTAATATTTTTCCCACAGTTGCAGACAAAAGAGTTAGACAAACTCAAATGCCTGGCCTCCTGGTCCTCGTCTCCTGACCAGGGTAAGGAATGTGTTGTGTGAATCATCTCACTTCATTTTGAAGTATAAGAAAACAAAAAAAAAAAAGACCAGACAATGAGCTGGTACAAGGCAGATGAGTCTTCTGAATTGAGAGGAACTTTATTGATTGATACCAGCTGACAATCTGGCCTAAAATGTTGACCCAAGAACACTTGCTTTATTAACAATTCACTTCCTCTGCCAGGAATAACCAGTTTTCAAGTGGATGCACTGGGCTGCAAAGCCGTTAGAGATTATGGTAAAATTAAACATATTTTCACTCTTTTTTCTGTCAAGAAAGTTATCATCATGAAGGATTTAAGTCTTTTCATTCCTTTCTTCTTGCACTACCTTTACTGAGTTTCATTTCTTGAACAAATATGAGTGAGCCACAAAAAGAAAAAAAAAAGTGTATCAGGTCAACTTACTTTCAAGCAAGTTCACAAACGCTTATGGAAGTGTCTAGCTATGGCAGTGACATTGACCAGATGAAAATAATGTATCCTACATCTATCCAGAGGCTCCACAGCAGGTTAGGATGTGCTTCACCTGTGCTTTAACGCCATGTCAACTTTCCATTGAAATTCATTTCCATGTATGACACAGTGTTACAAAGCATCATGTTATTCATCCTCTTTTTCCTGGATTCTCAAATCCTGAGCAACTCTAGAGCACTTTCCAGAATGTGTTACCCCTTAATCTGTCTCTGGATAGAAGTCATTTCAAACAACTGCAATGGCACCAGCTGTGGATGACTTCATGAGACAGGCAGTATTTCACTTCCCCAAATTTCTCTTTCAGTTCTTTTGGTGGTGGTGAATGTTACCCTTGCTAAAGCAAAATAGTCAAACCTCCATTAAACCATTCAAGAATGTGCTATTAGAAAACAAAACTAAAATTACATAGATTACAATGACTTACACAGAAAAGAGGACGGCAAAGGCTGAAAAGAACTAAGACTAAGCCTTCAGCAAATATATATTACAATAACAAGATCAGAAAGAAAATTACAGTGAGTCCATAAGTTTGGCTAACATTTTGATGACAAAAAGTTGAGCCCACCATCTGTTCAGCGTGTTTGTGTCCCTGGGAGCCTGTCAGCAGCTGGGAACACAGGAAGGAGGAGAGGACAGGGAAGATAGCTGTCCCACACTTGACTGTCTCCCTTTATTCTCAACTCTGTTCACTTTCTATTCCTAAACAACTGCCAGTAGTACTCCAGTAATTTCCTACTTGATCCTTCCCTTCTTAATGGGGAGTTAATGTCATCCTTGCTTAGCAAATGCATTCTGCCTCTTTCCCATCTCCCAGTATCCCAGTTTCCAGGGCAAAAAGTAATGTCCGGGTCACTCACCCCTAACATCTGATGCAAATAATAATACTGCAGTCCCTGATAATAGAGCAGGAAGGTTTTCCCGAAGAACCAGACATTGAGGGAGAGCCAGAAAAACTAAAAAAGAACAAAAACAAGAGACTGTAAGTACAAGTTACATGTACAAAATTTACAGCATTCATTTCATTCATAAAACTCACATGCCTGTAGTTTCATTAACATAGGTAAACGGAATGGGAAAACAAACTTCAAGCATTTAGGATAAAACGTTTAAAAATACTAACAGGGATAAGCACTGCTGGAGAAATATTCACTTTCACTGAACTTCACAAAACTTTACCTTTCTGACTTCAGACTACTGAGAGTGAGTGAAACTTCGGCATACAAAAACAGTACTCCAAAGTTTTCGCTCTTGAAGTTAAAGGGTCAAAGAATAAAAACTAGCAACGAAGAGACAAAGGCAGAAGAACTTGACCTCCAAGGAGATGCACCTTCTCCCCTAAATTTTGCCAAAAGTGGCTCCAACAAAGGGCAAACACACGTACACCGTGCTCCTACAGCCCCGGACGCGGACGCCTGCGTTGTCCCCGGGCTGTGGCACACGCGCGCCCCTGTGCCCCCCGCCCCCCGCACACCGGCACGGAGCGCATCCCCATCTCCCAACCGCCGGGCACCGCCGGCCCCGCCGGCGCCCTGCCCTGCCCCGCGCCGCCCCGCCGGCTGCCTCCCCCGAGCCCACCCCCTCCGAGGGGACCCCCGGGGGGCAGCCCCCTACCAGAAAGAGGTGCTTGCTCCCCTCGTTGGCCAGCCAGCTTCTCCAGGACAGAGCCATGCTGCGGGACGGCCGCGGGGCAGGAACGGGGGGGGGCGAGGGGGCGACAGGCGGGCGAGCCGTCCTTTTCAGCGGGGCCGAGCCGGTCCTCCCCTCTCCCCACCCCTCACCCCCCGCCCCGTCTTCCGGCCGCCGGGGCGTTGCGCTGCGGACCCGCCGCTCTCCGGCCTCGTTACCCCGGGACCCGCGGCCCCGGCAGCCGGCTCTGCCCTTTGTCTGCCGCCGGGCCGGGAGCTGCCGCCGCGGAAGCAGGCGGGGGAGCGGGGCTGCCGGGGGTTGGGTCGGGGGCTCTGGGCTGCCAGGGCCTCTGCCGAGGAGCGAAGTGGCGGTCTCCGCACACCTGGAGAAGTGCCTTTTCTCACGGAGAGTCCCGTCCGTGGGGTTGCTCTTTGCCCCAGCCCGCCCCCGGTGAAATGCGATACACAAAAGCAGGGGGGAGTGGGGAGCAGCAGCACGGCAGTTCGGGGCAGAACAAAGTCGGGGGCAGAGGCAGGTTCTGGAGCCCGGCACGGAGCAGCCGAGTGTGCAGGCGCGGCACGTGTGGAATCCTACCGCAGCCACGAGGAAAGGTGCTGCGGGCACCTCCACATCCACAGCGCTCGAGTTCTGATTGCTGCCCTTGTACTGCAACCAGTCTGCTTTTTGCGGTGGTCTTTGGGTTTGACTGGCTTTATTTTCGGTAAATGGGCTGCGCTGGATACTGGTTTTTTATATTTAAAAAAAAAAAAAACCTCACCCTTATAAAAAAAACCCTGTGGCTAGCAGCTTTCAAATACAACCCCCTCATGAGCCACCAGGGCAGCTTCCACTCTAAACCAGGCATTCTGGTGTGCAGGGCTGCCCCTTGAGACTGCAGCAGCAATGAGGGCTGGCAGCAGAGCAAGGCTGTTTTTCCAGGACATGGCAAGTCCAGGGAGCAGAGCAGGGAAGTCTCATCTAGTCCANCCCCCCCCCCCCCGCACACCGGCACGGAGCGCATCCCCATCTCCCAACCGCCGGGCACCGCCGGCCCCGCCGGCGCCCTGCCCTGCCCCGCGCCGCCCCGCCGGCTGCCTCCCCCGAGCCCACCCCCGCCGAGGGGACCCCCGGGGGGCAGCCCCCTACCAGAAAGAGGTGCTTGCTCCCCTCGTTGGCCAGCCAGCTCCTCCAGGACAGAGCCATGCTGCGGGACGGCCGCGGGGCAGGAACGGGGGGGGGCGAGGGGGCGACAGGCGGCCGAGCCGTCCTTTTCAGCGGGGCCGAGCCGGTCCTCCCCTCTCCCCACCCCTCACCCCCCGCCCCGTCTTCCGGCCGCCGGGGCGTTGCGCTGCGGCCCCGCCGCTCTCCGGCCTCGTTACCCCGGGCCCCGCGGCCCCGGCAGCCGGCTCTGCCCTTTGTCTGCCGCCGGGCCGGGAGCTGCCGCCGCGGAAGCAGGCGGGGGAGCGGGGCTGCCGGGGGTTGGGTCGGGGGCTCTGGGCTGCCAGGGCCTCTGCCGAGGAGCGAAGTGGCGGTCTCCGCACACCTGGAGAAGTGCCTTTTCTCACGGAGAGTCCCGTCCGTGGGGTTGCTCTTTGCCCCAGCCCGCCCCCGGTGAAATGCGATACACAAAAGCAGGGGGGAGTGGGGAGCAGCAGCACGGCAGTTCGGGGCAGAACAAAGTCGGGGGCAGAGGCAGGTTCTGGAGCCCGGCACGGAGCAGCCGAGTGTGCAGGCGCGGCACGTGTGGAATCCTACCGCAGCCACGAGGAAAGGTGCTGCGGGCACCTCCACATCCACAGCGCTCGAGTTCTGATTGCTGCCCTTGTACTGCAACCAGTCTGCTTTTTGCGGTGGTCTTTGGGTTTGACTGGCTTTATTTTCGGTAAAGGGGCTGCGCTGGATACTGGTTTTTTATATTTTAAAAAAAAACCCTCACCCTTTTAAAAAATACCCTGTGGCTAGCAGCTTTCAAATACAACACCCTCATGAGTCACCAGGGCAGCTTCCACTCTAAACCAGGCATTCTGGTGTGCAGGGCTGCCCCTTGAGACTGCAGCAGCAATGAGGGCTGGCAGCAGAGCAAGGCTGTTTTTCCAGGACATGGCAAGTCCAGGGAGCAGAGCAGGGAAGTCTCATCTAGTCCAGCTTGAGTTCGTTGTCTTTCTCTTACAACTCATGAAGTGTTCCTCATGAGCCCACTTACCAAGGGCTCAGAGAAAACAGTCAGGAAGTACCAGTTCCATATAAAGATGGAGGTAGCGTCTAACTCCCCATGGCTCCAGTGAAACTCAAGTTAGTGGTATTTTGGCTGTGGAAAGCGCCTTGTCTTAAAAAGTAGCTGGATTTCTGCAGCTGTATGAGCTGCAAGATGAAGTTCTGGAACAGTGGGACAGAGGATTGCAGCTATTTTTATCATCAAATGACTCTAAAAGGAGAATGAGTGAAAGGGAAGATACGTATTTTGAATTTAAGACTCGGCAGAACCATAGTTTGATGCCAAAGCATCGCTATCAGCAGAAGAAATAGCACAGTTTCTTTGTTTTGTTAGATATTTCCATTCACTTCTTCATTTCTGTTGGACTGTAAAGAGAAATGGAAGCTGCTTACAGGGAATCAGATGTTGAAACTTTTCTAGACAGGCATGTCAAAGCTGGAATGACAAAAAAAATAAAACTTGTAGGATATGTCAGGCCTAATAACGTGGTGCCTCCGCCAAAGCTGAAGCCTCAGCAATCACAAACAAAACCAAAATAATTTGCCCATGCCATATGCTGTACTTCAAAATACCCTTAGAAATGTTTCTGAAAAAATCAGCTTATGCAGGATTTGACGGCCCACTCACATGAAGCTGGTGACTCATGAGCCAGCAACTGCACTTCACTGCCCACTTACCAAGTGCTGTAACACATGTGCAGTATGTGACTCATGCTCCAGACGACATTGGATCCTGCGTTATATCTAGGTACAGAGCAAGGAGTGTGTTTTTGTGGCAAATATCCCTTTTTTTCTTTTTCCCTGGAAAAGACGAAGGGTTTTGAATCGCTACCCCAAGAAGACGCTGACAGAGACCAATGCCACATTAATACAACTGTGTTCTTCCTCCACAGAAAAGTCTGAGTTTGCAAGTGGCTAAATCATGCCTTCCCAGGGATCTCAAAGTTTTCTGGCTTCCTTCTGTGTTTTAAACCATACCAGATGTATATAAGCATGCGTTTTAAACTCCACACTCAGAAGAGCACTCAAAAATGCCCATGGATGCTAGTTAGAATAATTTTAAAAGTTATAGTATGACTCAAACATCATTTGAGCACCAGATAATCTCTGTTTTCTCCAATTATGACAACCTTTGTGCTTCATCCTACCAGCTGGCCAGTCACTGTCATGACAGGCCATCCCTCTCAGCCTGAGCACATGCTTTCTCTGATAAGGTTGCTTCTACTGCATCAGCAAAGTTAACCTGAATGCACACTCGCTTTCCAAACATACTCCCCATCAACATCTGCTACACTCAAATCCAGAGCTTCTTCAGGTACTGTACAACACTTTGCTGGGTGTTGTAGTTAGTGTTACAGACATGGCTAAAAATATTTCTGGTGCTGAAGTTTTTCTTAGGTACCTAGAGAGTGATTCAGATTAAAATCACCTGAACTCTGAGGTGTCTTAAACTTTCATTGTATCCCAATTGTTCTGCAAGTTCCCACATATTGTGAGCTCAACATTGCATCCTTCCAATCTGGGGAGCAATCCAGACATTTCATCTTCTGCTCTGCTTCAATATAGATTTAGGCAGACAGGCTCTTAAATTCTGCCTGCATTCCCAAGGGGGTTGATCCAGTATGCCTTCTTGGGAGTGTTTACCCTTAACATTGAGCTCATGGAAGGAGAAGGAAATACAGGCACTGACTTCATTACAGAGAACGGGAAAAGTGCAGTTTTTGCACAATAGCTGAGTGATCAGAACACATGTCCAACAGTGAAAGAGTTGGATCTTTCTTAAAGGACTGAAGCCATTGCATTTCACATCCCAGGAAAGTTTCCTAACCACTGCCCTTCACCAGTGTTGAGGAAGGAAACAGGCTCTGAGCCACTGTGCAGCTAAAAATGAAGGACAGCAAAGTCAAATAAAACTAGAAAGAGATGCTGGCCAAGTGGTAACAGCATGCATCTAAGGAAGGGAGAGGATTATCTAGGAAAAGAAGATTTGGGATGCTAGTTCAGTTTTTTGTTTCCATTGGAAGAAAAAATGTGTAACAAATTTCAATATTCAAAATGTCAGGAGAAGACTGTAATCACAGCAGAAACCAGAAACAGAAAGGCTGTTCCACAGATGGACTTTTTGTATTTCCTAGAAACTTTCTCATTAAACTTATGCTACAAGCTGTTTGCCTTTATAATTTTTCCTATAACTCTAGTGTGTAGTCACAACAAAGGTCAAGGTAGCAATCAAAGCGTAACATCACTCTTAAGATCGGTGCCACGTGAGTAATATCCTGTGTGATGGCGTATGGCTTACATGGCATTACATGCTGTGTCATTTCTTTCCCTTTTTGAAACTGGATCTTTATATTTGCTGCATACCACAAGATCATCTTGCTTTCCTATATGCTCCCTGAGGGACTCGGAGGCCTCCATAGGGTGAAACAGTTCTGCAGATTTGGGTGACAGCCAAGTTTCCTAATTTCAATTAAGCTGCAGTGATTCACGGTAATGCATTATTTACTGCTGCTGTAGTGTCTAGGAGCATTAGACAATGCCCAGACCTACACATTGCCTTACCAGAAAAGTAAAATTTATGCCCAAAGGCTTCAAATAACAAGTCAGAAAATGACAGATGGACAGATTCTGATCCTTGAATCTCGCAGACACAGCAGAATGGGCAGAAAGGCACGAGTGCACAGGTAGCATTAGCAGGCAGGGGTTTGCTTCTGTTGAAACTCCCTCCTAAATCAAACCATTCAGCCATTGCTTAGCTCCATGCTACAAGTTCACAAATGACAGGAGGTCCTACAGTATTTTATCCTCAGATAACCTCCTACACAAACCTGACTGAAACAAGGAACATAGCATGACAACTCCAACACACGGCAACATCGCTCATCACGAAAGAATGCAAGCACATAGCACATGGGGGAAATGTGTAGAATAAATACAGCTGGAGTGCCTTCCCTGACAATTTGAGAGAAATGTCAGTTATATTTATTTTTCCAACTGTTTGTAGGATTTTCTTGAAAACTTATTACTGAATTGAACCACTTGTGTACAGATCCTTAGCATGCGGCATCTTGTAAATTTTAAAAGACTTTAGGCCTGGTTGACCTCCCACTGATTGATTTCCTGCCTTTCTTGATTTCCTGCTCCCCAGGTGAGGACCAGGGCTGAGAGCAGTACAGGGGTTAAAATACATATTACATTGATTTTAGAAGTTAAAGGAACTATCACATTCCCCCAAACTGGCATTCCAGAGATTCTCAACCAAGTATGTGTGTATTTGGCCAATCAACTCTGAGCTTGAGCAGTTCTTTAAAATAAAATGACTAGCCTAATTTTAAAATGTTTGAAAAGAGAAATAAACACAGACCAAACAGGACTAAAATCATTTTGGGAGTGCTGGCATTATCTTGTATTTTGATGTTACACAGAAATTAATCTGCTCTCAGAAATTCCTTTTTCTGTTGCTATCAAGTCACCTTTTTATCTTTTTCATGGTTAACTGAGTAGACCGTGCGTTTAGTGCATTCTTATTCTTTGCTCCAAGACAAGTTTTCTAGAATTGGGGGGATTTTAATAGACATTTCTTTCTTCCTTTCTGAAGAGGAAATGCCTCATTTTTATGCAAAAGTCCAAAACCAGGCTCACTAATATTACAGGTAGGAGTACAAGTACCTTAATACATTACAGGATATCTCTGCTTTTATGCCAAGTTACTGAGTTTGCCAATTTAGCTACAGCACTGCACTGGAGATTATTACTCCCTCCAGACCACAAATAAAAGCTATTGAATAGAGCTGGTGTGGAAAAAAACAATGTTACTGAACAATTTCAGTAACACACTACCACTGAACAACAATTCCTTGTGATATGCATTTGATAAAAAAGAGATGTATCCTTCAAAGAGAGGTCAGAGCTTTAGTGGAATCATTAATAGCTGAGTCTTGGAGCAATCCATGAAATAAGAAACGCTTCATATCAGCACAGTAATTTCTTGGGTTTAAGGAGAGAGATGGTTAAGAGTGTACAACAGTAGTTTAAGAAAAAAAATAAAACATTATTTTATATATCTTGTATCTTGCATCCCAAAGAGACGTAGTACATGACAACATGGTACCAGGGCATCCTGGACACAGAGACCCTTATCAAATAATGTGCAGTATCCACATTTCCTAGGGGCATCATTAAGAACATGTCAGCCCTGGTTAACCAACAAATTTTGAACAGTTACAGTACAAGCTACAGCTCTTACAGTTTACAGAACATAGTTTACAGAAACTCTTCAAGCCTACAATACAACATCCAACAAGATGCTTATGCAAACATCATAATATCAACATTGAGTAAACACTCATAATTTCCCTAGTTCTTGGAAAACTTTTTTCCTTGGAAGATTGTGAAGTTAAAAGCATCAAGACTGCAGATCCAAGAGACTGGAATGCTCTTCCTGATTAAATCTGCCAAACTGGTGTTCGCACTCTTACCACAAAGTTTTCAGGGCAGGAAAAGAAAAATGGATAGGTAGGGCAAATAAGGGCACAAAGCTAACAGAGAAGCTCTGGGAACTAAAGCTGACTTTTATCCATAATCAAAAATGTAAAATAAGGAAAGCACTTTTAATACAGCAACATAAAAAGGGACCAAATTTTGATCAGATATCGCAGACACTAGAAATTCTCACCTGAGAAAGAGTTCATTCTGTCTGTTCACATTGTCACATGTCAGAATCCTCTTATAAAAGTGACTTGGACAACTTTATTCCTCTCACTTAATCTGGGGTTACATTGCCATTGTGAAACTTGCTTAAATCCTTCACGTAGACTTCTATGGAAGTTCACTGCTGTCTCCACATTTCAGAAAGAAGTTCCTATGGGAATGCAGAAAAAAGCTCTTCAGATGTATCTCCCCTAATTACTCTGACTTTAAAAGTTTGCTTCTAAAAGATACCTTCAGGCTGCCTCCAAGTTGCATCTTTATGCCTGTAAAAATAGAGAATCTGAAGTGCAATACATGCTATTGACGGAGATACAAACATCTCCAAATGCACACATGCTTGTAGCAGCACCAGATAAAAACAAAACAAGCCTAAACAAAACAAAATAAAACAGAAAAAGAAAAAAAAAAATCACAAAAAAAACCCCAAACCCAACACAAACCACATAAGCAGACTGGAACCTGCCAGGCCAGTAGTAGGCAGAAAAGTTGACTGTCCCATGCAGCTGCACTTTCTAGGGAGTGGAGGAGTAATGGAAATAGGGTGGAAAAGCAAGATCTACTTAGCTTGGAGAAATGGTGGCATGTTATTCTGTCAGACAAAGCAAGTACAGTTGCCAATAAAAGTGTAATGAGGGAAAGCACTCTACCACTCTTTAAATACAGGGAAACACTAGTACAGGGATAAATATTTGTACCCTGTTCATGATGTAGTCTGGAGACTAGACAAGGTGCAGCAGAGTGCTGGAACAGATTTCCAGTAAGAGTGCTGGAAAAAAAAAAAAGGAGCTTGTTAAATGTTAGAGCTCTATTGTATTATGAAAAAGACTCTAAAATATCTTCCAGAGTCAGTAGGAGATTGTTAAATGATCCAGTTTCAGAAAATGTCTTCCAGTCCAATCACATCTTCCAGCAATCACTGGGGACTGAGGACTGCCACCGAGGACTCCCAACAGTCAGGCACAGTCCCGACTTCACCACTCCTTGCATTTTTTGGTCAGGAATGCAACATTAATTCTGACATTTTATCTTCAACTTAATGTTGAACATAATATTCCTTTCTCTTCCTTGTAATTATAATAGTCTTGAACTTTATTGAGAATGAACCTATTTTTGTCACAATTATAGGGCCTTACTGTAGAGTTCAACTATTTTTTGTAGCAGTAATACTTAATATTCACACTTGGCAATTAACTGCACTGCAAATTTAACTCATATTCTGTGCTTCACATGACCTACAGAGGCAATCTCACAGTGTCAGAGGATCTCCAGCTTCTGTTCAGTTTGATGAAGTCCAACAATATGCGGAACTTTGCGGATCATGCTGCATTTAGTGCTAAGACAAGGTAAACAGTACCAGGCAAGATAGTTTAGAGAAGAAAGATTGTGAACATTATGGAGAAGATTATAGGGGATACAGTCGAATCTCCTATTTTATTCAATTAGGCTCTCATCCAGTAAAGGTCTTAGGCACATATTTAACTTAAAACAATCCCAAGCACTGAGGTTCAGTCTAACTTTGCTTACAGTGAAGTAAAGGGATTTCTTTCCTTGGTGAGGGCTTTCAGCACATATGTAAGCACTTTGTTGAGTCCACGTCTTGCCCAGGAGTAAATGGAAAGCAACATTACTGAAGTGCATGGAATTATGTCAGAGTGGGAACAAAATATGGCTGGTATTTCTCCTTGTTCTGCCCTCAGGACTCTGAGTAAGCAGAGCCGGTTTTAGTAGAGACAGCCATTATGACAGACCTTGACACAAATGCTGCTGGCTTGAGAATCTTCATTTTAAATGCATTTAAAGTTTAAAAACACAATTCAGTGTTATTGAATATCTAGAGGTTTATGATTTGCTTGCATAGATAGTTATAACCGATGCTATGACTTTTTTTTCAGACCATGTCATTTTTTGCAAAGACTTTGTTACTAGACAGTCTTCTGGGAGAAGCTGAAGTCTCCTCATTGTACAATAAGGACTTATATTAAAGTTATTTATTCCTTTGGAGTCGCAAGCATTATACAAATCCTTGGAAATTAATGAAACACAGTTTCTGGTAACTTAAACTGAACCAATCAACAGCATTATGAAAGGTGGATCTTGAGTTTGTTGTGAGATCAATTCCACATGTATGGCAGTCACCTCTCAGCTATGCAATAAGTGAACTATTTCCACAGCCATTTAGTATCCTCCCCACACCATATTTTATGACAGTGCTTTTCTCTTTTTACTTATTTATGGGGTGCCTCTGAAAAATTTTCTCCAGTCACCTTTCTATATTGCAGGTCCAAATATGTTTGCCAAAATCTTCCCCCTGAGAACTGTGCCACTGTGTGTTATGTTACGCCTCACTGAAATTAAGGCCTGTAACCAAACTCACTTCCCTCATTTCTCTCATTTAAGAAAAGAATAAGAAGTCACTAAAGTCCATCACTGGAAAAGGTTGTTGAAAACAAATAACCTCTGAAAAGAAGCACATTACTGCTTCAAAAAGCAATTGTGCCCGAGTTGAATTTACTACAAGTCGGAGTTTGATGTACATTGATTAAGAGCAAAGTTTATGTTTGCACATGAAAGTATTGTAAGCTAAAAACAAAAGAAACAAATTAAAGAAACAGACACCTTGGGACACCTTGAATAAGAGTATCGAAGCTTATAGCTGATGACAAAAGCACAAAGTACATACAAACATAATCTTTTTTTACCAGCTCCCTTTCTAGGAAAATGTAACTGTTCATTCTTTATGAAAAGATATTTTTTGCAAATACTTATTGCATGAAGAAGTGCTTGGTTTCTTCAACCACGTTTTCTTCAAACAATTTTTCTTTACGTAGGTTCAGCTCTACTGATTAAAAAAAATAAATAGCATAGGTCATGACAACATAGTTACTTCAATTCATGGGCAGTCAAAATTAATTGTTTAGTAATTCCAATTTTTATCCCAGAAAAAATGTATAGGCAACTCCTGGTTCTCCCAGATAAGAATTTTTCTATTGTTATTAAACCTTTTCTTGTTTAAAGTATTATGAAAATTTTATAAACTGGAATAGATTAATAACATCTAATTTCAATTATGCATTTATTTTTTTTAATTACAGCAATAATTCTTCCTTAGTTGGTAATTTGTTGCCTAAAAGCAGTTTCAGTCTTTATATATTATTAAAAAGCAAAAGTTTTTTTCTCTTACAAAAACAATTTGAAGCACATTAAATCATTTAAATGATGAATGATACAACAAGTATTCTTGAGCAGATTTTTCTGGATGTCCTTTTTGTTGCCTTGTACCCTTAGTGGAATTCAAACTATCATCATCTACTTGGGAAGCCAAAAATGTGAATTGCGGTATCAACTAAACAGTTAATATTAATTACTTTTAAAGAATTTAGAGTGGAAAGATTTATAAAGATGCTTAAATCCAAAGGTCAGTAAACAGCATCATTTTTAAATAATTTACTTCAAAGCAAATTTTGTTATTTGATTAAGATACACTAGGGGAAGTTGAAATATGCTTGCCAAGAATTAAATGCATTTATATTTTCCTGTCAGTAAAGGTAACTGGTTGACATGAGAGACAAAAAGAAATAAACAAACAAGATTTAGTCAATTCTCTGTGAAAATGAAAATATTTTTTCTGTAATTAAATTTCTTCCCAAAGGAAATACATTTTTCAGTTCAATGTCAGAGTCTTTAATGAGATAACATTCCCCAGTGTCTGCAAGGAGAATGCTGGAACACTAAGGTGCTGGCATTAAGTATGTAAATCTGTAAGATTTTATTTGACAGGAATTAATACTTTTAATAGGAAAAAGCTAGTTCAGCAGAAAGTCTTTTTTTATTAGCTGGTTGCTAGTTACTTCATTCCCAACATTTCTCTCCTTGTTTTGCTACACAGTGGTAAAGGAAATCACAGATAACATTCTCATCAGGTTTCTCTGCAAGTAGTTACCTGTCATCTTGACTGTCCTGGATATGTGTTCTTCACCAAGACATGCTCTCTTGAGGGATACTGAGGACTTCAGCTACTCATCTAAAATTTCTAAACAAACAGCAATTTTATCAATTTATAATGGTTAGGCTCTGTAAAGATTTTAGCCTTTTTTTTTTAGGAAGTAGGTCATTCATGAAGGTTTTTTTTTTTTTTTGTAAATAGATGATCAATCCTCTCCAAGAAACTAAATGGTCCATGGTGGTAGTGGAGCAAGTAAGAAAACAATTGAATGAATCTCAGATCACTGAGGATGATTATTAGATCTGGATCTTATAACTGAGTAGCATGTGACATTGAAGCTTATGTGTTTTGTCCTCACTCAAAGGCTATTTAGGCCTGTATTCCCCTATCACCAGTTTCCAGAGTAGGCTGGAGCGTGGATATGCCACTGAAACTGTCATCATTTGCACTAAATGGTACAAAATTCCATCAGCAAAAAGGAAGCAGAGCACAAGTAATATCTTGACCCTGTCACAAGTAGAAGAGCACAAAGTATAGATCTATTGTTGCAGTCCCAGCTCCTAGCATTGCTGCTGCATAGCACACTAACAAGCTACCACAACTTGTTGAAAACAGCTGCTCCTTAAATTACTTCACCAGGTGCCTACCTTCTTTAGCGTGACATTTCACACTATTACAGTAGAAGTAGATGGATCCAGAAATGTTTTTATTAGTAGCCATTGACTGTTGTAATTTGAGACACAGAATTTCACAGTGTTTCTTCTGACATGCAGTGATATGTTTCAAGAAGACATGATGCATCTTAACAAAGCAGTACAAAATGGAACTATAAAAATTAAAACCACCTTTATGTTTTTTCAAACCAAGATTTTTATAATTTCCACTTTGGAACAAATTTGGAAGATAGTTTTTATTGTGTTTTCAAAATACCATTGTTTTCTGCAAAACAAATTTTCTTTAACAACCTCTAAAAATGTCAGTGATGGGCAATAAAGTAATACTGTAGTAGTAGTGGTACATGTATATACATAATTATGTTCTTATCTGAAATTTTAATGACAGTTGGGCTACATCTGGTAGGTCTTCACAAAACTCTTACAGAACTGGAAACTTTGTTAAATCGTATTGCATTTTTTTTAATTTTCAAATACAGGTTTCATTCAGTACCCTGATAATGAGAGCATCCAGGAAAGATACTAGGTTTATGATGACAGTGCTCCTCAACCTCAGGGAATTAAACTCATGTTACAAGCTGTGCAGGAGGATATCTTAACCATCAGGCTGTCAGGTAGGCTGGCTGGAGGCAACATCTTCCCTCTGGTGATGGTAGGACACTGCTCGTCTACAAAAAGATTTTTCTAAAATTCCGTAAGTTAGAAGACAGCACTCTGAGCAGAGGAGGAAAATCCAGCAACCTCTTTTCCACTATCTCCTCCAAAGTCCTTGATGTGTAAGACATGTGACTCTAAAAACAGTTAGAGGTGTTTTGGTTCTTTTTTTTAAAGTGTTTTATAGTCCAAGTATTTGCTTATTTTTTTAACTGCCTTTGACTGACACATTAGAAAGGCAAATAACTGAGGTATTAACCTCACAGAAAAATAAAAACACCATGGTGAATTGCTCCTTTTCATGACACATTGTTGTGGTTTAACCCCAGACAGCAAATAAGCACAAGAAAGCCACTCATTCCTCTCCCTGCCAGTGGGATGGGGAGGAGAGTTGGAAAAAAAAAAAAACCAAAACAAACCAAATTTGTGGCTTGAGATAAGAATTAATAACTAAAATGAAATAAAATATTTTAACAATAAAAATATCTGACAATAATTGAAACAAAATGTAAGATAACAAAGAGAGAGAAGTAAAAACCCAAGAAAGACAAGTGATGCCTAGTGCAATTGCTCACCACCTGCTGACTGATGCCTCGCAGTTATCCATCTCTCCACACCAACTACCCCCAGTTTATACACTGGGCATAACATTCTATGGTATGGAATAGCCCTTTGGCTAGTTCAGGTCAGCTCCACCCAGCCTCTTGCGCACCTGCTCGCTGTCAGAGCATGGGAAACTGAAAAATCCTTCACTTGACAAGCACTACTTAGCAACAGCTCAAACATCAGAGTATTATCAACATTATTCTGACACTAAATCCAAAATACAGCACTGTATCAGCCACTAGGAAAGAAATGAGCTCTATCCCAGCCAAAACCAGGACACATACCAAACAGAAAACACTTAGACTATGAAGTACCTTGGTGGTTATTACCTCCCATACCCAATCACAATGTCAATCATCAGCCTTAGTTCAGACAGCACTGTTGACTTCCCTGGTCCACTTACTAAATTCATCAGCAAATACAAACTGAGCTTTTCTCATATTGCCTTTTTTGCTAAAAGAAGCTGCAAAAGAAAAGCAGCCACTTCAAGACTTCATTGACCTCCTTCAAATTCCTCAGTATCGTGCTTACCAAAACACTTTGGCCACGCTGATGGGCTTATACCACCTATTATAGGTATTAATATTTTTCACATGAATTGTCCTGACTTCAGTCCATTTTACTGTGTCTTCCGTATCTTTGGAAAAAATGGAAAGACACAGTCAAGGATGATGTTAGGCAATGGTGGTGATGTTCTTGACATGACTGTTTACTCAGATTCATAAAAAACACTCCTGTCATTCTCCTCGTGTACTCTCTCATTGAGAATTTTTCTTTTAAGTATGTTTTTTAAAGATAAACACATGAATCCTGGTGTAAAGCAGTGATTTTTTTTTAGATATGATATTGTCAGAGCTTTTCTGTGTTATGTTAGCTTTATTATCTCTGGAATGAAATCAGTACAAAAGCAAACTTTCCAGCTCCCAGGCTAGGTTACCCCAAGGAACGGACATTTCTAGGCAGTTTGTTATACCACCCAGAGTTACTTCATTTTAGTTCACTAAAACAACAGAAAGTCAACTTTTAATGTAACAAACAACTCTAAAACTTATATTACAAAATAGCTTTGGTTTGCTGTATTTTTTTTAACATGGCATGATGAAGGCATATATGATACATCAGTTTATGACTCCCTTATGTTTCTTTCATTGCTATGGTTTGATAACCAAAGCATGAGAAGCATCCAGTTAAATTAGAATTGCACTGATCACCCTTCACTACATGTCTGACATTTCTTTGATATATCACTATCTAAGCTGGCTTAAAATAACGTAAGTGACGAAAGGGCAACAGCTGTGATTAGAAATTGTTATATAACACCAATACTTCATCAATTATTCTTGCTTTCAAAAAGCAGATGTGCTGTAAGGGTTATGGGAACTAACACAGAGCAGTGCTGAAAAAAAAAATGAGTGTTTTTTTGTTTGATTTTTTTAAATAAAAGAAAATGGTACAATTCTGTACACGTAAGTCATTCTTGCTGCCTTTGTTCCTGCAGAAGCAAGGCTGTGTGAACAAGCACTGTTCTGCAGCGTACACGGCTACTTACTTTCTTTGAACCATGGGGTTTCCAAACACTAGTTCTTCGTTTCTATAGCAAAGACAAAGAATAAAGCTCAATTGGAAACTTGGAGTCAAATGTTATCTTGGCATTCAGACAATTGTGAATTCTATCACCTATAATTTCTAAGGAACAACAGGTAAGCAATCAAAACATTCTCCATCGAGAATAACAGTGTCTCTGTGGTAGGTGCAGATCCTTTGTTTGATGGGAACAGTTCTATTCCAAAGACCTGGGAGTTCTTTATTTAAAAAGATACACTGTATTTATTTTTATAGCTGTGGCAGTCATAAAAAAAGGAAATTTATATAAGAAGCGTTCCTATTAGGTACCTTAAATTGAAAATAATGCTGCTTACAAATACTGTGAGTCACAAAATAAATGGATAAAAATAGGAAACGCTATCAAGATCTTTAAGATGCATTTTCCAATTTATCATCACAATGGTTTGTGGCTATAACAAAGAGATGTTACCTTCAGTAAATGTATGTACACATACATAAGCACAAGTACTGCAGAATTCTGTTAAATGGGTTTGAAGTTTAGGACTGAGGATAAATGGTACTCATACGATGCATAGATTTGCTTGAGAGATGGGATAAGCTGTTGTAGCATTCCTGTAGCAGTGCTCAGCCAGAGACGCCTATTTTTGCATCCTGTGGGATGCAGTGTGCACCCAGGTGCTCAGCACTCCCACTCAGGCATCGCACTTGCCCTTGCATTGTGTCTTACCTAACACCTGGCAGATAATGATTGCACCACTGCAGTGGAATTACAGCTCTCAGCTAAAAGGGTAAATGTTCCTATTAGTGCTACAGATGATATTGTTTAACCTCTTATGAAATACTTATGTATTTCAGCTGAGAGCTCGTAATGGGCAGTTTGATATCTGCTGGAAACGATGCCTAGGCTGGGGTAGAAGCACAACCTTTAAGGTGCTTGAGAAGTGCAAGTGTTAAAATGATGCATCTAACAGAGCATGAGGTAGTGATTGAACTTGGATAAAATGAATATGGCATCTTACTGTGCAAGGAAGGAGAGTCAGGAACTGTGACAATTAGGGCCATGTGCATACCTTTGGCATCCAGGACCATAACCACAAAGACCGAGCAAACTGACATAGTACCAACAGAATGAGTGGTTTGGGGACAGCTCCAAGTAACAGAAGTTTGTGTGACAAGGTCCAGAAAGTCTTCAGAAACCTCACAAAGTTGTAGAGGATAGAGGATAGATATTTAGAAAAATAACGTAGCAGACTGGATGTAAAACATCCCCCACCTCCCAGAAAACATATAAAACATGCCATCATTTCACGTTAACTCAGACAACACTGTAGGACAAGACGTATTAATCAGGCAGTTTCTTTTGCCTTCAGAAGACTGTCTTTCTACACTTCATAAATCTTGGTTTTTGATTGTTTGAGGTTTTTTTTTAGTTTTAGAGCCTTTGATGGAGAGTGCTCAGCAAATGAGCCCTCATGCTGTGCAGAATTTTCTTTCTTTTTCTTTCGTTTTTTCCTTTATTCTCTTCATCCAGTGTGTAGCCTCACACTTTGCTTTACTCAAAGAATTTTGTTTCCTTGGGAGTTTTTATTTTTTTTTTTATTCTGGGAATTACTGTAGAAACCAATTGTCTCAGCTTTCACAAATTTGCATACAGCCTTGTGAGATGTCCTCATTTTACAGAAATGAAACTAGAGTGAATGGTCCCTAAAATGCTTTACTGATTCTAAGTGGGTGAAGTTCTTCAGTTTCTACATCTGTCAGTTTTTCTCTCTTCTGATCTCTAGTTATGTTGGCTTTTCATTTGTTACATTACCAGCTTTACAAGACCAATAGCCCTCCTCGACTTTGTGCCTTGTCAGCACTAAATAAACAAAGCAGGATGATACAAGATAATTTTTTTCCACACAGATTAAGAAAGTATTTGTGGTTCTGGCCATCTAGCCAAGCATATGTCAAATATTAGTTAGTTAAACAACAGTTTAGGGAAAAGAGAAAGTTTGGACTCTCAGTACCTTTTCTTTGCCTCCCCTTTTGCAAAATAGTTCTCTAGAATGTGCACTACACAGCCAGATTCAATTCTCAAGGGAATTGCTTTAGGGTCTATGTGGTCTCCAGTCCACAGTTACATGTATATCTGTAGACTAAACATAACAGATATGTCTCTCTAGCACTGCAAAGCCAGTCCAGTTTTCAAAGTTGACTGTCCTGGAGGCTCCAGTCTCTATGCAATGTTAATTGACCCAAAATGCACAAAGACAACATGTAATTTGTATTATTATTTATTGAATTCCAGACATCCAAGTTTGCATTATAAAAGCCTTCAAAAAATGCTTTAGCATGCAATGGCCATTCTAGGTCAGGCAAATGGCCTCATACACTGTCCTGACTCTGAGGGCAGCCAGGGTCAGATGCCTAAGAAAAAAGCAGAAGTAAAATGCCTCTGCAGAATAACCTTTTAGCATCTCTTGGGGGTTGGACTAGATGATCTCTAAAGGTCCCTTCCAATCCCTACCATTCTATGATTCTATGAACTGGGAGAGCAATAGAGAAGGTGATGAAAGTAATTCAAGTTTGAGAAATAACTAAGAGCAGAACTGGGGCAGGTTCACCTAGATCAGGTCACATAGGAACATGTCCAGGCAGATCTTGAAGACCTCCAAGGAAGGAGACTCCACATTCTCCCTGGGCAGCCTGTGCCAGGGCTCCCTCATTCTCACAGTAAAAGAGTTTTTTCTTATGTTTTAATGGAACTTTTTTTGATCCAGCTTCATCCCATTACCCCTTGGCCTGTTGCTAGATACCATGGAAAAACGGGATGCCCCAATCTCCTGACACCCACCATTTAGATATTCATAAATATTAATGAGATTCCCCCCAGTCTCCTCTTCTCTAGATTAAACAGCCCCAGTTCTCGCAGTCTTTTCTCACAAGAAAGATGTTCCAGTCAACTAAACTAGAAAACATATGCATCAACCTTTAAAGTAACATCAAAGAGCTTCCGGTTGGTGGAACCAAGTTGATCTGGAATCATTCAAAGATGCAGTGACCTAAGTTAAAAACTTTGTAGATGATACTGAGACACTTAGCCACATGTGAAGTTCCGCTTATTAAGTGATGGTACAGTGAGACCTAAGAGGAGGAGAAACTAAAGAAAATCTATAAAAAAGGAAGCCTTAAAAATAATGAGCAGTGTCAAAAAGCATCTGAATGTAGAAACAAATTGTGAAAAGAGACATTATTGAAGATGGGATCATGTTTCAGGGATCTCCTGAAGAAGACTGAAGAAAAAAAATGTGAGAAGAGAAATTTGACTGCCAGCTTGGAAGAAGCTACAGTTTGACAGCCTCCAATCACATAGTTACACAGAAGAAACATAACTAAACAGAGACTGGGAAAAGAGGAAAATGGTTATGATTTAATTACCTCAACAGAGCTGGTTTTAGCCACATCTGAAGACAAATAGAAGAAAGGTCATCTGGAAGAATGTGAAGCTGCTAAAAAACAAAGGAAAATGGTAAACAACATTTTAAAAAATGAGAAATGGGAATAAGAGAGGAAGAACTCCCAGTCCTTGTCCTTGTTAAACAGGCTTTTGCTGAGTTTGATTCTGTAAAACATTCAAACATAACAAATAATTCACAGAAAGCATGAAAACAAGGATTAGGCTGCTGCAGAAGTTCATAGAGTGAGTCATCAGGCCTGGCACTTAAAACCAACCAAAAGCTGGAGGCAGGAGGAGAAAACTAAAATGCTTCAGCAAAGCCACCCTGAAGAATGCCTTAGACCTCTGTATCATGGAAGGAGAGAGAGTTCTTGCAAAGCCAAGAGCTGTCAAGAGCTGTAAGACTATCAAAGTCTACAGAGAAATTCTTATGTTATGATCGGTTGTTATGAAGCCATACAAAGTTTCACAGGGCAAATCACATTGGGATGGGAAAAAATCAGATCATACTGTAATGCAATTGACTTCATAACAGGAAGGTCATCCTGAGGTAGAAAGCCACACAACTAAGCCTCATTGCATTTCATAATGCAGTTCAGATCCAGTCAAAAAGAGTGGGTTTGTCCTCACAAAGAATAAAGTTAATGTAATTCATTGTGTAATAAATCTCCATTGTTATGGAAGAAGAACTGAGAGTTCCTTGAAATTGCTCTAAGTTCTCATTTGCATTCAGTGCCTTCTTATAATCCTCATGCTCGGGTGGGAAAAGAAGCGAGAGCAGCCTCCAGAGGCTCCTGGAGATGGAAACCTGTAAGTCTGAGTCTGTACCAAGTGTCAGCTGGGGAAGGGCATCAGCAACATGTATTTCTGAAATTCGTGCCTTCTTATTTCTGGAGTTTTCTTTTGAAATGATTTTTCTAATTCCATAGTCAAGAACTGCATCGCTTGCCCTGTTACAAATGAAACTGTTTGCATTTTGAGCTCTATTTAAAGTGAATTTAGGTTATATTACATTAGACATACCTTGGGGGCAAGCAACTGCAACAAAATATTGCTACAGATGTACTCTTCCTCTGCTTCATGTAATTCTCACTGTGTGCCACATCTTTATTGCAGTGATAGATGAAATAGCCAGTACACAAGTGGCAAGAATAGAGCTAGGACACAGCAGAAGGCAAGCAACAACTTCTTTTAAAAAGAATGCATTAAGAGAGACCCAAAAGGAAGAAGAGAGTAAATTATTTCCTCTTCACACCTCATAAAAGAATCATTTACCATGTTCATAGTGTTCACTGTGAGATGTTGTAAAGCACTTTACACTCAGAAAAATGTGGTGGATAGTGATTCTGGCTTCGTGTCAGTACCTGCAGTGTCAACAGGGATTCCTACAAATCACTATGTTAATGTTATCTTTTTTTCCCAGCAACATGCTTCCGAGTAAACACTTCTATCATCATTTGCATCTTCACGGTTTTCAAAGAGGTGGGTTTCAAAGGTCTTTTCCCACTTTATTTCCACAGCTAGCTCCGTTATTTTAGGATTTGCTGTGAGGCATTGCAATTCTTTGATTTTGATTGGAAGGAGAGAGGGCTTAAATCAGAGTCTCTAAAGGAACATGCCCTTGGTTGGCCAATTGTGATTGACAGAGATCTGACTGGGAATTGGCAGAGATCTGACAAAACTCATATGTGATAGAGTGGGGTTTTCAACAGCAACTGCTTCTTAAAATACAGTAAATGTTTAAAAAGCAGTATACAATTAAGCTCATCTTGTCTTGCTGTCAGAGTATCACAGGTTAAAGGGTTTTACATAGCAATTCCTACAGCAAGCATATAGCAGAAATACTTGATATATTCTCTCTCATTTAAACACTGAAGTGATAAATAATCTTCCACAGCCATTGTTAATATTTGTTAGTAGTTTATTAACATTCCTCTTCAAATGTTTCACTCCATTCTTCTTCTGATGGCTGTCAGCAATTTCTAGAGACTGGGTCTCAGGCGTGCCTTCTTGTCCAAGTTCAGAGAGCATCTACCATCAGATTTCTTCTGCTGGTGTATTCCAAAGGTACCTTCATCAGCTTTGAAGTGTTTCTATTAGTAAACTAATTAGGCTCAGTTGTCAAACCTGAAACCAAAGTTCAAATCTCTCACTTCTCTTCAGACTGCTTAGGAATTGCTTGATACTTCTGTTTGAGGAGAGTAACTAGATCTAGAGAAAAGATTCCAGTAGTGGTCTTCTCTGTTCTGCATATGGCTGTAACATTACCTCTTTATGCTAGCTGAAGCTCCTCTCCTGGTAGGTCCAAGTACTGTGTTTGTCTTCAGCTACACCACTACACTTGAAGTTTGCACAGGATTTGCCACAGATCATGCCCCATCTACTATCTCAGAATCCCTTTTCCAGGAGCCAGTTCCTCATGATATGCATATGCCCTTTTTCCTTGGCATTTCTTATAACTTTGTTAACTCCATATCCACCTGTAGAAATCTATTGGTATAACTGACCCGTCCTCCAACTTGCAGTTGTTTGAAAACTGGATGTCTGTTCATTTTATGTTTTCTTTTGAGCCAGGATAACCAGCTCAGAGGCATTGGGTCAAGACATCACAAGGAAAATTCAGATGTTTACTGTCCTTATTTTTTTTTTAGGTAAATAGGTAAATAGGAATAATATTTTTATCATTCCATGTATGCTATGCTTATGCACATGTAAGTGTAGCTTCTTAACTAGTCCACAAGCAATGAAAATTCATCAATACATTAAATATAACTGGTATCATTGCTTTCCTGGAGACAGTCTTATCAAGTTAACAAACTTGTCCACTGAGCAGTTTTGAAGACTAAGCTAAGTATCTTGAGTATTTGCACTTCAAGATTTAGGATGTTTAGATATTACTATTTCTTGAAGTTTAAATATTGTTATGAAGATTTAAACTCAAGTTGGAGAAGAGGAAACAGCTAAAGAGCAGAAGAAAAACAGTCATCGGTCATTCCAGCTGAGATAAACAGAGACTGAGTAACCAAGTTTTAATATCTTTTTTTTCCTGGCAAGATTCTCTGTTTTTAATTTGCTAGACCAACTTGTTGAGATTCTTTTGATTCTTTTTTTACAAAATATTTGCCTGTCTGGAGAGAGATACACATGAACCTAAGGGAAAAGATGTATTCAAAACAGTAGCACAGCATAAAATGTTCAGACACTGGAAAGAAATGAGCTCATCCTATTTTTGCCTGAGTAGGCTGGTTGTATGAAATGAGATGGCCATGAATCTGTTCCAGCAATTCTCTGGAGAAGTCAAGTTCACAGTTAAAAGGAGTAATGTAATTCCTCTTCCTCCACATTAATACTGTGGGTATTTTTGAAGCTTGTGGTGGTTTTGCCTGGGCCAGGTGTTTTGGTAGCAAGGGGGCTACAGGGGTGGCTTCTTTAAACAAACACTTGCCAGAAGCTTTCCCTGTGGCTCACAGGGTTAGGGCCAGTCAGTTCTAAGCTGGACCCTGCACCTGATCCAGGTGCAAAAAAAAAAAAAATTACAGGAAACTGAAAAGTTAGTTCTCCCATAGAAATATGAAGGAAGAATTATGATTAACATAGTAAAGGAATATATCACAGTATACATTGTAAGTAGTAAGAGAAATTATCCAAGATATCTTTTTCCAGTAGGAAAACATATGAATAAATTAGAGCAAACAAATTCACTCTGAAAGTCACCCTTTAACAAGACCATTGCTTTTACTTTCTCTCTAAAAAAACGAAGGAAAAATGCTTTAACTTAAAAATTAAACCAATATGAAAAGGATCTAATCTAAAATTTATATTCTAGCAAGGGTGTCTCTGCAAGTTCATCTTATGCTGTTCGTGTTTTTGTTACTTGTCTTCCAGCATGATTAGAGACCCTAATCCTATACCCACAAAGATCTACACAGCATTCAGCTTTATTGATTATCTGTCTTGACAGAGTCAATTGTCAATTGTCTTGTAACATTGGTCCAAGCCTTACATCTCAGTTTGTTTTCGTCTTGGCTGTTTCTTATTTTTCAGCAAGCAAGATGTATTCCTCACATGCTACCCAATAAAAATCTTTTTAGATTATTCAGGACTAATTTTCTCACAAACCAGGAGAAAGCCATACAATACACTAGCTAAACCAGACTTATTAGTTGTAGTTATGCACATCTAGAACTACATTACTTGCTCACATACATTAATTCCAGCACAAANCTGAGAACAGCCTGGCTCCATCCTCCTGACACCCACCCTTTACATATTTGTAAATATTAATGAGGTCACTCCTCAGTCTCCTCCTCTCCAAGCTAAAGAACCCCAGCTCCCTCAAGCCTTTCATCAGAAGGAAGATGCTCCACTCCCATCATCATCTTTGTGGCCCTGTGCTGAACTCTCTCCAGCAGCTCCCTGTCCTTCTTGAACTGAGGGGTCCAGAACTGGACACAATATTTCAGATGTGGTCACACAAGGGCAGAGTAGAGGGGGAGGAGAACCTCTCTCAATCTACTGCCTACAGCCCTTCTAATACATTCCACAATGCCACTGGCATTCTTGGAAATGAGAATCATGTGGTTTCCAGAGTGCAAAGGAGCTACATGTTTCTTTGTTGCAGTGATGCATAGGTACACATACACAGAGATGTAGCCTCTCTCCAATGTTTTGCCAGAACATAATCACGAAATGTATTTCCCCAAAATATTTTAGGCTTGCAATTCATATTTTCCATTAAAGGAACAACTGAAAAATTATTTCTGTTCCTGAAGGCATTTATTTGGGGGCAGTGGGCTATAGACTTTTTAAAAATCAATACAACATTGTGTGGCCTATGAAAGATTTCTTCATGGCAGTTCTTTACATGTGAAAAAAAAAAAAACAACTAGAAATTTAAGGAAAAGATGGGTAAGCTTGGAGCTAAATTCTGTTGCCATTGCTTTAAACCTAATCCAAACTAATTTTGTTAAACTGAGATGCATTTCTCTGAACTACCACAGTGCAAATGAAATTCAGTTTGGTTTCAAATGTCTAAGTGATGTTTTCAGTGTACACAGATGCTTGTGGAACTAAATATCTTTCCTCTTTCGATATAGGTTTATGCTTACAGCAAGACAGTAGCTGAGGTGAATGTAAAAGGGCTGCATATCCTGATCTAAAGTTTGTGTGACAGTTTCTCAGTGTGTTTGCACATCTAGCTAACAAATCTTGAGGGCTTTTTCCTGAGAGCTTTAAGTACCTCATTTAGCACATCTTCATGTCTAATAGTGAAAATTGGTCTTCAGCCATGAGGTACTGCATGTAATGGAAGAGGTTTATGTTACACATAAGGTATCTAGGTTACATGAGCTCAGTAATGACAGTGAATCACCTTCTAGACCATAAAGCAGAAAGCATGATGGTTTCCTCCAGAGAAAACAGAACAGTTTATGCATAATGTGTAGCCTTGTTAAAATGTTTTTTTTTTCCCCAATGTGGCAATAAAACAATTCTGAGAAGTCATAGAAAGTAGGGAAATATTGCATTCCTCCTTGCCTTTGCTTCAGAAACAGTAGCTGTGCCAAAGACATGAAGAGAGGAGAAGTGTTTAGAAGTAGAAAAATGAGCAGACTTAGGCTGCTGTAATTCAAACTGTAATAGAGGAAAACCATAGCTATCATGTAGAGACACAAGAGATATGAACACAAATGAGTGAATTTTATGTACCATTAATTCTACTGAGAAGGACAATTAGTTACTTGTATAATGTTGCTTCCAATATGCTCCTGAGGAGAGAGGTGCCAGGCATCTTGATACACTTTGGATGATAAGCAGCTCAGTGGCTTCACATTGCTAGGACCCTCACACCTTAATCTTGCACTCCACCTCTTTTCCTCTCACAGAAGCAGGTCTCGTATCTCAGGTTAGAGGTGGGAGAGCCATACCAAGGCATTTCATTGCTTGAGGTAGGATGTTAATTTGCCTTCTTTCCACTGCTCCAGCTCCCAGCCTCACTGTACCTCCTCCACCAGCCAGCTCCTGTGGCCGTAAATGCTCTCATTCGACATTCCTGATACTCCCTCACACATACCAAAGGAGACTTTTGCACTGACCTGAATATAAGTCTTCTCCTTAGAAGATACCATTAGCTCTTAAGTTTTCCTGGCAGTTCAAGCTATATTTTCTCAGCTCTGGAAGAACTGTGAGATCCTCAACATTTAGAAAAAAATAAAATGCTTGGACCTATGATGCATGTGGTACTTCACTGTGTTTCAATTTTCATTTGTCAGACACACAGTCTTAAAAGACTGCAAATAAGGTCCTACTTTTGCTTCTACAAAGGAAACTTCAGTTTATTAATACTGGACATTTAATAGGTTAATTCTTGGCAACTCTCTGAGGTTTTGTTTTTTTTTTTTTTTTTTGCTTTTAAGGAATTAATAAACAAAAAAGATATTCCTGTGAGCAGCAATATTCCTGTGGTATTCTCTGTATCACTGTCTTGTTGCCTGACTTAAAGTATAGGCAAAAAAAATGCAAGTGGAAGGATCTCAAATGTCTTTTTAAGTTTGTTTCTTTACAGTAGCTCAAAACCAGAAATTTCTATTCATAAGTAAAGTTTCCTCAAGCACAGGGCTTAACATTTCAAGCCCTGTATACCACAACACACTGCTGTTTATTCTTGGTGTGACTGTGAAACAAATTATTTCAGTTTTGTAGACCTTAATTGTTTCATTCCAGGAAAATAAGACACAAAAGACTTTTGTCTTTGTTTTTAGACAAATGTCAGGTTTTTGACCATAAAAAAAATTGCAACCACTTAGCAGATCATTCATGGTTTGAAAAATGTTTTCATGATACACTTCATGATAGCTCATGCTAGTACTTGAAAAGAGGTTGTTCTCCTTAGCAGAAAATTACAAAGTTTGGTGTTATTTTACTTTACCTATATATGAAAAAAGACATTTGGGCCAGTGAGCATTTTGCTCTTAGTAAGTCTTTGTCTTGGCTGTATATTGCTGCTCTAATTCTTCAGTTGTTGCAAAAAGGCATCAGAAGTCCTAACTTTCTCATAAGCTGGCAGACAGGAAAGAATTTTTAATATAAGAATCTGTGAAAATAGGTATAATCACCTATTTGGAGCAGAGAACATAACTCTGCATTGTGTTCACTTTCTGTATATCACAGTGGACACAGCACCATTCAACAATGGAAAAAGACCTCTGTCTCCATAAGTCATCCATTCACCAACCACATAGGACTATCTAATTCAGCATAATTCCCATTATTCAGGGTAAGTTTAAATAGTGTGAAATGTTCTGTGAGAAATTGTAGGACATGGTGGTGAGTCACAGACCATATGCAAGGATAAAGTGGAAACGACAGTTGTCGGAGTTGCTGAATAGTCTTGTTTGCTGTCAAAATAAGTCCATTCTCAGTCCACTGAAAAATATCTGGGATGACTGCGAGGAACCTCTGCCATTAGTGCACTTAGACCTTCAAGGAATCACTCAGGGAGCTTTATTTCATAAGCTGAGTAAACTCTGCCTTAAAATAAATTCTAATTTCAGTTCTGCTCTTCCTGTTATTACCGAATGATCATCACAAAGCTTCATTCTTCAGGTGCTTAGGTACCTGCTTTGGTTATCCAGCTTAAATGCATTTATGTTCTCTGAAATCCATCTTGAATTTGTTCCAATATTCTCTTTGAGTTTAATTTCACTTTTTTTCAGTTGTTCATTCCCAAAACCATGACCTGTTCACTTAAGCTCCAAACACAGAACAGGAATATTGTCTAGGTCAGTCTGAAGTCTTGCATCCCAGACGTGTACCAAGGCTGCGTTATGGCTCCTTGCTGAGAGGAGATCATGATCACAGACAGGTTTCCATTGGTCAGTGGAATTAATACTTTCTTCTCTCTGGTGGAAATATGTTGTCCAATATATCACAGTGTTGTGTTTGTTGTTTTTAAATTCTTTACTGAAGCCAAGATAAGGGAACTTTATCATCTCTCCTTTATTAGCAAAATCCAGAAATGCTATCAGGGAAAATGGTTGGGTTACTGAATATTGTTTGCTCTTGGGAAATTCCTGTTGCATTTTCTGCATTTCCCACACATCATCCCATTATTAAAGGATTTTCTTCTTCAAATTACATTGTAAAGTCTTTCATATAATCAGCTTGATCTAACATATTCAAATTATGTTTTACCCTCTGTAAAAGTTGCATATAATATCTCTCTCATCTCTCCCCTTCTTCCCCCAACATTTGGCAATAATCCGCACTAATACACTCATATTTAATGCAATCAGAACATCAGAATTCTGAAATGAAATAGATCATATTTTCCTCACACATAAACTCTCTCTCTTAGATGCTACGCATCTTGAGATTAGCTTCCACTTTACGTCTGACAATTTGAATTTTAGTAATCAGTTTAATCAAGATATTGATTGAATGGAACTTGAGTTTTGGCTGTTCGTAATATAATACTTAAGTTCCTTCTGAGAATTTCTGCAAAAACAAATGTTTCCTATGTCAGGAAGCAAAAAGAACAGGGCTTCTTTACAAGGCAGGATGAACTAGGAGTTATTGGTGTCGACAGAACAGGTATAGTGCAAGTCCCACACATCTGAGCAGAGCAAGATGATGATAACAGGATCCATCAGCAGTCTCAGAAAAAGAAGGGTGATGAATCTGGTCCAGCATGTGTCTAAGAGGTCCAGAGGAGAAACAGACATCCTGGAGACAAGACTAGATGCAACATAGGTCCGAAATCCAGACAAGAGACAGAGGTAGAAATGGATACTGTGTAAGGCATAAAGACACAGGGCTCCTGGAGAAAAGGATAGAGGGTGCATGGAATGGAAGTGCCAAGGTGAGGACAGTCAGGATAATTAAGTCCTGCTGATACACTCAAACATCATGGTGGTCTTGAAAAACAATACTTTTACAATCCTTGGTAAAATTATGATGGCATGCCAATAGCCTTGGAGAAGAGTTCGTTGTGATCATTGGACTATGACTCTCCTGCCCCAGTTAAAACAAAGCTGTGATTTAACAAGGCTTTACTTTATTTTTGCACCAATTTGACCAATTTGAATCACCATTATGCCCAGATACCTGTAAAGAAACCTACTTGTCTTACTATATTAACAATGATCTCCCATTGGAGACCTGCTTCAAAGCAATGCATCTAGATAAAAGGAAAGTTTTAAAACATCAAAATCAATGACAATTTCTAACAGTCATCTTAGTTTTCTTTCCCTTTTTCTATTAAAAGCTGTATGCACACTTGGTGCCATTTCTAAATTTCTAGTAACTGTAGGGGATGGCTGAAATTCTTACTCACCAAAGGCAGTACAAGATGAAAAGGTACAATGGCTAAAATGCTTTCTGGTTTGTTGATAATGCAGCATAGGTATACAGAGGCTGCAATGACAGGGAACGTATATTTTGGTATTAAATGATTTTCACAGAATCACAGAATGTTAGGTGTTGGAAGAGACCTCTAAAGATCATCTAGTCCAACTCCTTGCTCCAGAATGTCCACCTCGATCAGGTCACACAGGAACAGGTGGGTTTTGAAGGCCTCCAGAGAAGGAGACTCCACACCCTCCCTGGGCAGCCTGTGTCAGGGCTCCCTCACCTGAATAGTGAAGTAGTTTTTAATTTTGGGATGTACAGGTGGAAGAGTATGTCCTGAACCAGCAGGTAGATGTTCAAATCCCTGCCAGAGAACACCAATGGCAATTGCTTGAGTGTATTTGAAAGAGAGAGTACAGTGTAGTGGGAAGAAAATGTAGTCTTATTAGGTAATTAAATCCCCAAAGAAAATATTATTTCCCTTCTTAGCTTATATGGTAACAGTGATTTTGGTGGTGGTGGTGGTGCCTCCAAATCTCTATATGTCTTTTTCTGCGTTTTGTAATCCCTCTTTCCCATTTTCTGTTCACTGGCTGGCACAACCTATTGACAGGTGTTACTAAAGTTTCATCACTAAAATTTTCCATGAGGAAAAATCTGGTGACAAAAACCTAAAGCATGACAGCAGATGCAGTACTTTACAATTAAGACAAGGTTGATGAGGGAACAGTTTTGTCTCAGCTCATAGGCAGCAAAAAGTTTACATTTTGTAGCTGGCTACAACTTCTGTCAAGAGAAAGCAGATGGGGATGTCATGATATTTTCATAGGGAGAGTCCTAAAACATTCTAAGACTAATAAAAACAAACAAAAAAAAGCCCTAATGATATACAGATTGCTAATACTTCCCTTGCTGTGAGACACAGCTTTAATTAAATATATTCACAGTTAACTAACTGCAGATTGGAGTGAGTACTGGGACTGAAAGGTCACCAGTGAAAGATCAACAATGACAGCCAAGAGTCCCATTAAAAAAGACAACAAAACAACAAACCTGCTTCTTGAGCAGTGCCTGGGAAAAGAGACAATTTCTCATGGATAATCTGCAAAGTACTCCTCATTTCTGCAATTCAAAGCATAAAATAGCAATAAAAATAAACATTACCAGCAGCACCCAAGGATGCCAAATTTCAGATGATGGAGGCTTCAGCTGCTGGGTAGAAAAGGTTCCCAAGACAGTTTGGCCCTGCTTTGAAATGTCACCTCTCATTCTCTGTCTTTTTTAAGCTTCCTCTTGGGACCTGCCAAGCCCAGTAGCATTTCCACCAGAAGAATTTTTGATATGCCAAGGAGTTACTCCCAAAGGGAATGAGTCTTCATTAGGGACCAAAAAGGGCATGTGGTTCAAATCAAATCCTGGATCAGAGAGCAGGAATATTTTGTCTTTACTGATACTAGACTTGTGCTGTTTCCAGGGAACAGAATGGGGCACAGAATGCCAATTCAATTAAGCCACACTGTTGTTTCCTCTGCCTCCAGCAGGGAAGTTTGCTGTTGCAAGGCAAAGACTCCTGGGAGCCACTAGTTCCTTGCTATATGACCTTGGGCAAGATTCTTTATATTCTCATATTCTCAGTTAACTAGCAATTGCTGAAGTCTTAATTAACGTGGGAGAGACATGAAGGTGACTAGAAAAAATGCAATTTTGTCATTATTACTTTTGCATTTGGACTGGCTGACACGTCTCTGCTCCTACTGATCACTTTCCAAAACTATTTCAGTTTGAAGGAAAATACAGTGGCTGTCTGAACATGCTAATTTATAAAGAGCTATGCTACAGCTAATCTAGTCAAATGTAGGAGATTGCTGAAAGAAGCAGTCAGGATTCTCTTCTTCTCTATGCTCAAGTGTCTCCTTGTACTTACGCTTACCTGACTGCTCCACGATCTGGTAGTGCTCACTAAGGGCAGGAAAAGAACTTCTACCTGTATTAAATGAATAATTTTCTTGGAGTTATAGAGCAGATCTGGCTCAATCAGATCAGACAAGCTCCAGAGACAGCATAAAGGGAACAGCAAGAGCACATTTCCAGGGAGCTGATACGGAGTGCAACAGGGATCAGCACCTTCAGCCTGGTAGCAGTGAGCTCCCCTTGTCCCATCTCAGCCATATGCATGAACCTCCCTTCTGTCCAAGCAGACATCCCCACAAATTATTTGGATTCCAGATAGGAAACAGGGCCAGTTAATGTGACTTTTCCAGAAACAAGATGGAACCTTCAGAGGTTATGAGGCCTTAAAGTTCAAGAACAGTTTTAAGAACAAGGTGACATATGCCTCCTGCTTGGCACCCCATGATCCTGGAAGCTATTTCTCATGCTTTCCTTTGCTTTCTTCTTTCAGAGTTCTTTTCAAAGAGATAAGCAGCTGATAAGTGAGACTGGCACAGAAGTATAAGACTAAATTTGAAGTCTCTAATAAATATTTAGACCATTCCTTGATAATCGTACTTAAGCATGGAGACAGCTTGCACATTAACTAGCGTCGAAAAAGAGCAGGAAGGGAAGAATTCAGTGGCATGTTTCAAACAAATCACCTTTTGCTTAATTTTCAAATCTCCATGTTTTCCCAGTCACAATTGTTAAGGAAAAATAAAGATAACCTGGGAAAAAAGCATTGCTTTCTCTTTGAAAACAAAATTTCAGCTGGGTAGTTTTCTCCCCTGATCATTCTGCCATTTTTTCAACACCAATCACCCCTTTTCCAACAAAGGAGAGGGAGCAAAGTAAAGAAAAGCGGAAAAACTTACTCGTCACAACAGAAAGAATTCTTTTCCATCTCCTGACAGTTATGCCTCCCTTTGGCCTGGTGGAAGGAGGAGAACATGATTTTAAAAGTTGGAATTAGTTTACTTAAAGTTATTTTATTAAAAACTGGGTGATATTTCTATAGCAAAGGCACCTAGTGGAAGAGATTGGAAGGAAAAATTGCTTTAGTGGTTATTTTAGTCCAAGACATATTCTTTTACCATAATTTTAAAGCAAAGGATTTAATAGAAAATGAGGAAAACTTCTACCTCATCAAAGCTTCATCTCATCTTGTTCCTTGAAATTCAAACTAGCTCCTACAACTACTGATGAATCAGATTAATAAATCTACAGCACACAGGCATATTAACATTTAAATCCCTTTCTTTGTCTCTAATTTAAGAGTTATCATTGGTTATCTAGCAGTATTTAAAAATTAGAAATTGTGCCTTCTCATGATCTCCCTTGCTTTTAGAAGGAGCCTGTTGAGAATCAAACCGTATTTCCTTGAAATGATTTGTTTTTCTTCTGCTTGTTCACACCCTTTTTTGGATTCCTCTGAAGTTGGAACTTGTCATATTTGTTATATAATAATTGAGTAATCTTCTATTTTTACCATCCTTAATTCTTATTTTTAAGGTTCAGCCACTAAGTGCTGCAAAGAAAAAAAGCCAAAGCTCTCACTCCAGAATAGACACATTAGGTTGATAAGTTGAAAGGGCCTGTCAGGCAACATGGCAAAGACAATTCTCTGCTTCACCTTAAAATAGCAGATTGGGGAGGTATTACCAAAATGTCAATTAACGTGCATTCATTCTAATTGAGGTAACAGAAGGCATGTGTCCTTCAGAGATTTGGTCTGTCATCTTCAAACCTGTGTTTGAAATTAAGCGTAATTAACCCCAGAGGATAAATCAAGACATTTTAACATCCCACTAAATCCATCACGAATCCCTTGGAAGGGAGGATGTAACAAATATATCCCAAAATTAAGTGTTTCTGTCTTTCAGCAGGGAGAGGGATAGCAGACATTTCCTGACCCATATTACTAACAGTGCAACTTCAGCTTTCACAACAAATGTAGTATGCTACCCAACTCTGTATGGCTCAGTGGCTCATAGCCACTGGAAGCTGACCAGATGCCCACCAGTGAACATAATGTATCTGTTTTGGTTTTGGGGCAGTAGGTATGTTTTCTTCCCATGCGTTGCATCCACCCCAACCCAGACAGTGTTTCACCACTGCTATAAAGTCCTGATATAGTCAGCTGCCCTAAAGTCCTTCCTCTTAAGCAGGGAAAAGCAGAAGCAGAGCTTGTCAGTGTAGTCCTTACTCAGAAAAAGTACTGTAAGGCCATTGTTCATGTAAGTATTAGCAGAGGCCTTTCTGAAAGGAAAACACAGTAGGCTGTTCATCTGTTTCTGCAGCAGATTCTCATCAGGAATATATCAACTAGTCAACTGGCAATCTCTCCTGTGCCTTTTCCTACTGTTGACATACTCTTTTCTGTGCTAATTGCACAGGTTTCTGGAATCTGTGAATTTTCTGAGACAAAACTCACTTGAGACAGAATAGAAGAGAGGGCTGTTACCCTTACTGAATAAACCAAGAAGTCAGAAAACAATGCTGAGAATTACTAGTATGCACTTTGTAATACAGGGTGAATGATTTTTTAAAAATATATTATAGTTCTTAATTTTAATTACTATGTCAGACTCGTGAAGCTACAACGGTTGTCAGCAAGGTTACAGTCTCAGCCATGAAGCAAGAAAAAGAGCGAAGTTGTGTGCTTACACACTGATGAGCCCCATCCTGCTCCAGTAAATAATTTCTTGTCTGCCAGCTTCGGTGAAAGCAGGAACAACAGCATTGACTAGCTCAATGCTTCCACCTTCACTGCCTCTACGATCAGTGAGGTGGCCCAATGACTCAGTAGCCTCATGCATTAAGAAGCCAATTTATCTTTAATGTACTTAGTGACATGAACAGCCCTATGCCCTGTGTGGCAGGGACAGAAGGATAACTGGAGGCAATAGCTCCCTTAGCTGTCCTGAGCTTGGCACACTCAATCACTCCCTTTGGGACGTACACCCTGGACAGCCACAGGAACCCACACAGAGAACCCGGATTTGCTGTGGATAAAATAATTCACAGAGTTGCAGAACTAAATGCATCTAGCATGGCTTTAGGTAAAATGTGGGAAGATTTACAGCATTTTAACACAATTTTAGATCCAGACTTTATTTCTAAGGTGACTGGAACGTTGTGATTGCAATCAGAGAGGGTTATTAAACATCAGAACAGGCTGTCCAGGGAGATGGTGTAGTCACTCTAGAGATATTCAAAAGACACATAGGTGAGGTGCTGAGTGATGTGAATTAGTTTAGTGATGGACTTGGCAGTGTGAGGTTAGTGGTTGGACTTGATGATCTTAAAGGTCTTTTCCAACCATAATGATTCTGTGATTCTATTCCTTTTTTAACTGGTATATTTAAGAAAAAAAACAGTTAACATTCACTTATTCATAGTCTGGGTTACTATGACCCAGAATGACTCATGTTTACAAGTATCTGTGTGATTCTGCAGGCCACCAATTAGCTTTTATGCAGCTTTTGAAAGGTGGCATAATTTGCAAATTTTATGCTGATATGAAAGAAATAACCTAATTACCTTCAACTATGGACACTAATACTTTAAACTGAGGCAAATACTATTAACATTACAATAATGCATTCTTGCATTCACAATATGAAGAAGCATAGGTCAGTAGTTTATAACCTTTGCCCACCCAGGATGGATCAAAACTTCCTTTTTATTTAAAAAAACTCTATTAATAATTCATAGTAATGTACTGAGCACTCATTTGTCATATCAGACTTCAAAATCAGGGTAAATTTAGCAGATGCTCAGATAAACATCTGTAGCTCTTATTAAAATAATAAAAACAAAATTGCTTTTCTTGAAAGGTCAGCCTAAATGTCATCCTCAGCCTGCCTTACTCTCAAAGATAGGATTTCTTTAGAGAAACAATTCATGTGAAACTGTTCAGTGTCATAAACTCCCAGTCCCAAAGTGTCTCCTGGCTGAATATTGTACCTGGCTCTCTTTCAGCTTTTCTGATTTGTCACACGCTTTAAAAAGAGCTATGCAGTTGATACCTTTCTATGTAATTTTTTTTTTTTTTTTACAAAAGCAATAATGCTTTTAAAAAAATCAGGATAAGTGCTACTTTGGAAAAGAAACAAGAACTTTCATTGTGCTCTGCTTAAACATACTGTGTATATTGAAAAAAAATAAAATGTGCAAAAAGAACAGCTTGGGAAAGGCTTTATATACAAAAGTGGTTTTATTCTTGCAGCATAACTGTTTATTGCTTGTTAGTTGTAAAACTAAGGCAATTTACTGCTCAGTTGTAGACATCTAACACTGAAGTCCATCATCTCCCTTCAGCAGGCAGGTAGAAACCACAACAGAACCACTGTTGTACCACTGGACTTTCAAGAATCTTGGCACAATTTTCAAGGCAAAGATTTCTGTGCTCTCAGCATCACATCTACATTGTATTCTGCCACTGAGTGTGCAGAAAGGAAGACAGCTTGCCTGCAAGAAGCAGTCTAGCCATTGTAAATCAGAGCTTGACATGGGCTCATTTTTCCTGCTGAGAATCTGAATGCAGCCTTAGAAACAAAACAAGTTGTGTTAGTTCAGGCCTCTTACCTAAATTGCATTGGATGTTTCGAGGGTACAGACACCCTGAGAAGACCTAGACAAGTGAATCTTTGCACAGGACAGTCACAACCCCTTGCACACCAGTGAGTATTTTTTGTTTTTACTTTCCTCCTTTATGTAATTGTTTTAATTCTCCCAGACAGACAATGAGGTTAATGTCTACCTGATTTATAGGAGTTTTGAAAGGGTTTTGCATATAAGGCCCTTTAAAATATTTCAGATTATACCAGTGGGAGAGTATAAGAGGGCAACATTTTTCTATTTTTGTTCTTAATTAGGTTGTCAGCTTAACAAGGAAGAAGGTATAGTACCAAGCCCATAGGGACCCTGATCTCATCAGAGGTTTATAAGCATTATTGCTGTACAAATAATAAAATAATCACAGAATTCTAAGGGTTGGAAGGGACCTTGAAAGATCATCTAGTCCAACCCCCCCTGCCAGAGCAGGACCACCTAGAGTATGTCACACAGGAACTCATCTGAATCTCCTTGAAATTTTTAATTGCTGACTAATGGTTATTTTGTATAAAGAATAAAAATATTAGAAGGACAAACTGACCAGTCTCAGTTATTTTACTGTCATTTAAGAATGGAATAAACCATCCATGGATCCATTATCAACCCTGTAATAGTACAGTGCTGCAGCATTCCTATTGCAGTTCACAACTCCTGTTCAAACACCTCAAATATACATCCCATTTCTATCATTAAATAGAAATGAAAATATTTCTAGCACTTTCCTCTTTACTTTTGAAGACAGATTACCAAAAGGAAATGCAGTTTCCGAGCCATCTTTTGTCTTCAGTAGAGAGTACATGCCTGGGAAACATGTTCATAATTAAATTTGAGCAGTCTTAAGATGTATGCTGCCAGCAACAGCTCACACAGTGATGGCAGTAAAACTGCCAGTGCAAAGCATTCAGGATGATGTCTTAACTAAATACTTCAGTTTCAACACAGAAAATTACTTGAATAACTATTCATATTAAATAGTAATGCATAAATCAGGACATTTAGTGCATAGGTTTTCTAAGTATTAGAAATACACAACATAAAATACCATCTCTCTGTTTGTCCATTGAGATAACAATGAAATAAGCAGAGAAAACATTTATTAATATAAAGTAAGTGAGACAAAGAGAAGTTCTTTATTGACTTCATTATTTGTCTCATTGCAACTTACTACCTTCTCAAGTGCTATATATCATGCACACAGATTAAAGCCACAAGCTGGAGCAAGAATTGGAACTAGATGTTAAGGCTAGGTAGCAATATGTTCTGTGGTTCTGTGCCTTCTGTGTTTAGAAGGCTCTACAATGAAATAACCAAAAATTAGCCACTTGGATTGGAATGCAAGGATCACCAGCATCAATGCTAGAATTTAGTTTGAAGAAAAAGAAGTCAAAGTGAAAAGTGATAAGTACAAATCTGAATTCACAGTGATGAGGCAAACTTACTGCATGCCCTTCACAGTCCTAACTATGGAAAAAGGGCCAAAACAAAGCTTCCTCAGAGTATAATTCAGCAGTGGCTTTTATACAGCTGCCCATTTCTGGCATAGTGGGCTGAGGTAGTATATCCAACTAGCTAGCTGCAGTTCATTTCTGTGGGCTCTAGGTGATAAATTATGATCCACTGGTATTATTCCAACTCAATGGGAACAACTTTGGCCAGAACTTCTGCTACCCTCTGCCCACAAATGCATCCTAAATCATTATCAGATTATCTATCCTTAATGGGCAATCTGTTGACCTGAGCAGGCAGCATGTCATTTGTCTGCATAATATTCTGGACCCATCTGTGTGATGGATAATATGAGCTCTTCAGATTTTTCTAGTCTTTTCCTGGTTTGTTCCCTGAAAAAGAGCCAATGATTAGAGAGAAGCAGAATTTAGAACAAGTAGGTTATCTTGATGCCTTGTGAGGTACAAGTGATTTAGATAAACTAAAGTTTAGAAAGTTTATCTGTCAAATACATAAACCTTTTATTACTTGAGATTTAAAGTATACTGCAAGTTTGTAAATGGAGTAATAATATTTATATATATTAACAAAATGTGGTGGTATCCAGCAGCCAGGCAGGCCTGTATTCTTTCAAAGTTTTTATTCCAGTGGCATCTTTTAAAGGATAGCTTCCTAAGCATATCAGAAGGAGTAAATCCAACATAAACACATATAAATAATTTGTGCTCCTTGGAGACATGGGGTTGAAATAAAATCTTGAATTCAAGAAAAAGATTCTATAACATTAATAATGATTAATGGTCTGTTTTCTTTTCTTTCATTGGCCAAAGTCAGTCAATGTTGCAACTTAGAACACCGTGGATTTTGACAGATTGGCAACAGAACATTTCGTCTTTGAGCCTTTCATAAACTTTGCTGGGTGAGATCTGAGGAAACAATCTTTATTAACTATGGTACTGCTAATGAAATGTAGAAATAAAAGGGCAGTTGTTGATGTAGTTCCAGTTTAAATAAGCTACATTCAAAACAAGTATCTGAGATCTGAAATAGAATGGGAAGTAGGGGGCACAGGTGAATTCATGGAAGTCATGCTCTCCCTAAAATCTTCACAGAATTCACCAAAGAAGGAGATTAGTTTTAGCACCTCAGGAACACTGGTTCCTTAGTTCTAGCTGTAATTATTTAATGGGTTTTTTTTGCATAGGATATTCCTGGTTCAGTCCCTGGGACTGCATATCACAGAATCACAGAATATCATGGTATTCATGCATTCAGTGTCATGGAAAACAAAGTTGAGGTCTAAGAGGATAGCTCTGTAGTAGCCGTTTTAATTAACTCAGAGAAGACAAGTTTAAAAAGGCCTCAGTGTTAAACAGCTCACCACTCAAAGCATGTCTGCTTATCCTTTATGGCTATGTTTCCTGCATAGCAAAGTAACACTGCCATAGGCAAAACATTATAAGACTAAAAGAAAACCAGTCTGTTCATCAGTTGTTATACCACAGATGTGAATTCAGTAGCAAGATAAAATACATATTAAGACATGTAACCTGATCTAGTTCGATCTGCTTTAGCAGGGGGGTTGGACTAAATGTTATCTAAAGGTCCTTTCCAACCCCTACCATTCTATGATTCTGTTCTATTCTATATACTTAGGTACCTCTCCTCTCTGCCTGCTACTCCTATCTCCACTCTGACATTCTTTTTATTACCTTAAAATGTGGAAGATTTCCCACATTCCAGAACAGACAAGGATCAATCCCAGCATAAATGTTATCTCTTTCATTCTTGCTGCCTTTTCCTCGAAATGCAACTCCTTGCACACTTGCAAATGAGAAACTATCTTGCCATCCAATTGGAAAAACAGTGATGCCCAGCCTTCATTAAACAGAAGAGGTCAGTCCCTCAGTCTAAACGGACTTGGAGTGGACTGAGAATTTAAATAGGTTGTGGAGATGCTGAGAGAACTCAAATAGAGCAGGCTTCCCATTGTGCTGGGTGCTATTTGCACAGCAAGCATCTGTCTATGCTGGAAAGAATCTACAGTATAAAAGGAAGCTGTGGTAGACACATCATGTCTACTTTGCCTTCTCTGTAACCCCGACAAGTGAGGGAAGAGGAAGAATTTCCAAGACAGCCATAAATATTTAAATATTTAGTCAAATAGTGAATTTTTTTTTCTATACTATTGTTTTAAACAGATGAAAACTGATAAAAATTGGCTACTATGTAAGATATGCAGAGCAAATCCCTCTTCATGCTGTACAAATGCAGATTTTAAACAAACGTACTTCAAGATTATACATTTAAAACTCAGTAGGAATCTCATACAGTCCTGCATGGGACACAGAGCTTTAGCCCAGCAGTTCCAGCACACAGGCACAAGTGATACTGGAAATAGTCCAGTGGAAATTTGTGAAGTGACATTAAATGTCACATTAAATGTAACTTCTGTTGCATCTCTGCTGTGGATGAGCTTGCAATTAGCTTCAGAAACATTTTTTTCTTGCTTAGTTAAGCTGCCAAGAAAAGGCAGTGTCATCAAAGTCCTTCATCACCTTGCTAAAAGATGACTTAATGACTGAGGAAAGATATCAGACTGTTCAGCCGACTATCAGCAACAAAAGGTACATTCCAATTTAAATGGATTTTGGTCATATAATCCAAATTTTCTTCAGCACCTTATTCTGCTCCCCTTAAGTGAAAATACTTTTATAGAGACAAATCATTCCTACAGTGTTTGTTTGTACAAAAATAGGCAAGAAATCACCAGAAGGCTTGTTTTCTTGCTCTATAAACATGGTTGTCATGGGTTTGTGTGGAGCCACTTTTCAGCTTGGTAAAAGGGGTAGGGAGCTGCACTGCTGGTCTCAGTAAGCAGGTCTGGAAATATCTCCTGATTCTAAGGTAGATGTACCTCCAGACCGGCTGGGGCAATCTTGCACCTCTGTCATCACTATTTAGGAAGGGAAATATGCAGTGAAAGAGGTGGAGGAGTGGTACAAGATGGAGGTGACCATGCGGACCCCTCAGTCAGACAAGGAGGAATGAAGGAGAAGTGCTGGACTGGAGATCCTCTGCAGCCCGTGGCAAGAACACAGGCTGTGCCCCTGCAACCCACGAAGGGCAATGGCAGGACTGAGAGCCAGCATCAGCTCCATGTGAGTGCACCTAGACGGGTGAGAGACTGTGAGGAGGTGGCCATGGCACAGGCCATGCTGGAGAGCCTGAAGGCCGCAGAGCAGACCCACACGAGAGGCAGAAAGGAGCTGCAGCCTTTGGGATGAACGCACATTGGAGCAACCCGTGCAGGGCTGCTGAGTGTGTGAGGGACCCTGTGGTGGAGCAGAGAGGACAGGCACAGAGCCCGCCTGCCCTGAGGAGAGGCAAATGGCAGGAGCCATCGGGAAAAGACTGACTGAAACCCCCATTCCCTGTCCCTCTGAGCTGTTCGGGGAGGAAGGAGGCAAAGACACTGGGATCAGGCCTTCGAGCCGAGGCAGAGGGGAGGGGAGAAGATGGCCTGAAAGGATGTTGAGCTCTTCATCATCATGCCACTCTGTGTTGTTTTCTGTTTGTTGTGGTTTTAATTTTTATGGTTTTGGTTTATGGCAGATTAAATTTAGTTTTTGTTTTCTTCCCCAAGTTGAGTAGTCTTGCCTATTTTGTCTTGGACCATAGGTGGGGAGTGAGCCCTCCCTGTTCTTAGGGTGTTCCAAAGGCCCTTGTACTTATGTCTGATCATGGTCCTTTGTTCCCAAATAGGCCTATACCACGACAATGGTACAAAAGTTATAAACAACATGATATGTGTTAGGCAACTGCAGAGGTCTCCGTAAGCTTTCTTTGTTAAACCACTAACATTCTGGCTAAAACTGACAAAACTATCACTGCCCTCAGTCAAGGCTCACCCAGGGACATGAGACAGGGCTCCTGAAAATATACTATCAGTGCTTAATACTTGGACTGAATATGTAAAAAAGTATATTTATCCATTAATATGATTTGGTCTCATTTTCACTCCCCTACAACATCCACTATTTATGACATATAATAATGACCAGAATATGAGACACTACCATGCCTTTTGCAGAAGGATCACTGGGTTACACTGCTGTAAATCGAGTACACTGTTTAAGTGGTAAGTGGGCGGAAAACACAGCAGGTGCAGAAGAGAGCAGAGCAAGAGGTCTAGGACTAAAGAAAGCTGCCCTTGTACAGAGAATGGAAGCAATTATCTTCAGCACTCTGCAGACAATGCATTCTTATTCACTCAAACTTTATCAATGTTGGTAAGGCTTGTTTCCAGCTCCCTATAAAAACTCAGTAGAGTCAGTAGAGACATACCTATTGAAACTGTTTTATTTGCAAAAGTAACACTTTTACAATGGAAATGATATAAAGAGTTAGGTAGCTAAAATACACTCAATATAATAGAAAACAGATGTTACATGAAGCAGGGATGTTACAAGACTCATCCCTAAGATCAGGGGACATCTCCTACGTCCAGCATTGCCAAGTTCGTATAATTTCATATATTAACTTAAAATTGAGCAGTCATCCAGTTATCCCTATAGTATTTAGGTTTCTAAGTATGATTTGGTAGATAATAGCAATTATAACAATAAAAATTCCCCTTGGAACTATTTCTGTGTCCATAACAAGAGAAATACCAAGAGATACTGTTCTATGTTTTTAGTCTTATTGCTGGACTCTCTCACTGCAAGGGAGAAAAATTCAGTGAATGCATTCCAGCTGTCCAAGCTCCACGATCTCAGCTACTTTCAGTACACAGTTGCTAGTTTTTTCTTACTCTCCTCTGTTGCCCTCAAATATTATTTTGTATATGCTCTGCAGAGAAGTTCTGTCTTTCTTAGGTAATTGGCTAAATTCTGTCCTCAATTACTATAGCTTAAATCAGTCAAGTATCTGAAGACTGATAAAGCTTAAGTTAACAGGAGTCTGGTGCCACTGAGATTATTTAGGGTTCAGGTAGTGCATGGACTCCATTATTGCTTTCAGCTGAGAACAAAACTTCCAAATATATCAGTATGAACCATGATTCAGACATGTACTTTGACTTACTTATCCTAAACAAACAAACACAACATAGGAAGGATGTTTATGTTCCTCTAAAATACTTATAGAGAATCTTTTAATGTATATAATAGTCTAATTTTGAGACAGCAGCTGAAGATTACTTAATAGAACAATGAGACATATAGTTCTGACGCAATGCTGACTTTGCAGTACATGCACACACCACCTTTGCACTTCATGGGTTTCACACAGCAGGCAATGATCCCAACACTGTGAATCCATTGACACGGGTTTATATCAGTTTAAGAAATAACTTGCTTGTCTCACCCAAAGGGAAGTGACCAAGGTTCTGCCTTCAGAGGAAGAAATTTTCAGCTTTGGAAAGCAAGAACTCCTCCAGAGAAGGAGACTCCACAGCCTCCCTGGGCAGCCTGTGCCAGGGCTCCCTCCTCTTTACAGTAAAAGTTTTTCCTTACATTTACATGGAACTTTTTGTGTTCCAGCTTATATCCATTACCTCTTGTCCCGTCACTGGAGACAACAGAGAAAAGTGATGCCGCGTTCTCTTGACATACACCTTTCACATACTTGTGTTAATGAGCTCCCCCTTTAGACTTCTCTAGGCTGAAGTCCATGACAGTCTTTTCCCCCTAAGCATATGATCTGAGTAGTGAGTTGGATTTTAACAGATTCCAGCCCTTTGACCTTTCATGGTAAGATACATGGGAGTTAAGAAAGCAAGCTCATTTTTTTTTTCTGAATTGCTTTGGACTACAGCTACACTGAGGAGCTTCAACATTGTTTATTACTAAAATCATATGTACAAAGGTATCATCATTCACAATCCAAAGAATGTGTAATCCATAGGTGTCTTCCCAAACCAGAAAGTTGGAGAAAAGCTATACTCTCTCTTTCTCTTAATCATCATTCATTGCAAAACCCTCAGAGACTAATGTTTAGTTGTTTCAGAGGGAAAGGTCACCCACCCCATCCGTTCTCCTTTAACTTAACTTTCTTCCAATTAGGCTCTCTTCTAAGTGCAGTCACCTCTTGGATCTGTTACTCCTCTGAAGAAAGGTGACAGATCTGAGTGTGTTGAGTTACTTCTTAAAAAAATCTCAACAGTAGAAGCACACCTGGCAACTGGAAGTGTAGCTGGACAAAACTAGAAACATTGCCATGTCTGTCCTTTGTCACACCAGGATACTTTCTTGTGTCATTTCTTAAAAAATTCACCCCAACCAAGAATAATTCCATATATCCAAAAGAGTAAAATCAACCCAAAAAGAGGAACTCTGACTTCCAGGACAGCATATTATAACTTGAACTTCAAGACTGAAACTAGTATTGAGTCTATTGCACCCAGAAATTCAGTAGCTGCTAAAATTTTCTTGTTGATTCAAACATATTAATAAGTAATTATTTAAATCATCCTGAGCCATCCTCAGGATGCATCTCAAAATAAATGAGGTTAAGAAAACTAATTATCTCCCTTTTTTAGCACATATTGAAATAGTCTAGCTTTGCACCAGGGACTAATTCCACAGTAGTTAACTTATGACCATGTCAAAAAGAGATTGAAAACTCTGCCAAGAAGTTTCACAAATGAGTGATGTCCAATTCATTTTCTATCTCATTTAGCAAGAGATCAGTTTTAACCTTGTGTTTTTGTATCAAATGTTCTTTTCCTAGTTTAAGAGTTACAATATTATTTTGATTTTACCTTTGGATGACAATTCAGCTAGTAGAAGATTGCCAGACTTAAGCATTAAAAATACATCTATGAGTCAGTTCCAAAAAATGCAAAAACAGAAAAAGTTAGTGAAAATGGCAGATTTTCAAATTTAAATATCTAAGCCACTTTGAACATGTTTTTTTAGATTTAATCTTTAAACATGAGATACAGTCTCTTTTTTCTTTTTAAGGGAAAAATACATTAGAATTGGGACTTCTACATTAAGCAAAATTATATCTGTTTAATCAAATTCAAGAGCTGACAACAGGTTAGCATCAAATTCCATGTAGACTTTGCATGGCAAACCATTTCTACCAACACAGATCATTTAGGTCTTAATATATTTATCTTCACATAGCTATCCCTTTGAGGCAGGGTAGTAATTACATCTGAGTTACTCACTGTCTCACAACTCTAGGAACAGAACTCTGGCATTGTTTGCTCTACAATCATAATTTCTTCATGAGAACACTTTCTCATATTATAGAGTTATTTTGTTTTCAGTCCCATAGCACTGATTAAGCCAAACTTTGTTTACAGTTTATTCATCAGAACTGCTGAAACCAAGGCACAGGCATAAATGCTCAGACAAAACTGAAGAAGTACATCAGTCAGAACTAGATCCCAGGGACTTTGCCTTCCATATATACATTTTATTTTCAATCAAGAATCCTTCTTGCTGTGAGAAGTAACAGAAATCATCCAAAGCAAGACAAGCCCTACTAACATCCTGTTCATGAATAGTATCACTGAATAGATGAGATGATTTCCATCTAAAGAGACTGTTAATGTTACTGCATATAGAAATAACTGCAAGAAAGTACTCAAGCAGGTACTAGAAGGTACTCAAGCAGGGAAGTGGATATCCAAGAGACATTGTCTCTGGTCATATGTCCTACATAAGCATAGCAAGGCATTCTGTCTGCTTGGTACTTCAAGCTATTTGGAAGCAGTGTCAAACAAGGAAGATCAATGTTTTCAGTTATGAAGCATTTCCATGAAATAAATCTGCTCACCTGGGAGACAGGAAATACTCTCAATTGAGCAGTGCACTTGTATGGACCTGGATTTCCCCACATCTCAGATAACTGGCCTAATCTCCAGATGAACAGCTTTGTCCATAGTATTACTGCCTAAACTGAACTCTAGATATAAGAAAAGACAGTTTCTATTAAACTATTATTTCAGGAAAGATATCAGTTTCAGAAAAGAGATACTCCTCTCTCCCTGTCTTTTTTTACTCTTTTATTACCTTTTCCCTCAAACAAAGGAGCAAAAAGATCCCACAAACCTTACTCCATTCTCTAGCAACAAGAAGAGATTATTTTCTAACGCCGACAAGGAGAAATGGCTATTCTGAGAAGGCCAGTGAGGCAGATACCGAAGTTTAAGCTAAATAATACGAACAATAACATCAGCCACAGACACTTGGAAGAGTTTGATTCCATCCTAATGCAGTTGTTTTAAAAACTATCTTTCTGAGAGTACTTAAGGATGAAAATTTAGAGCTATACTTCAAAAGCAAAAGCCACAAAACTAAAGTTTCATTGTAAACAGTTGCTTTTCAAGAGCAAGCTATCAAATTCCAAGAGAACTCCCAATGCACACCTACATATCTTGAAAGCCATTCACACCCACTTTGGTAACTCACAGAACACATACTGGGTCTAAAGTAGAGATGGCCCCAAATTGCTGTCCAGAATTTGAGGCATACAGCATTCAGAACAGATATGCAGGGAATGTATCCCCAACTTCTGCTGAACCACAGTAGTCCATAAATTGTCTGTGCTCTCGCTTCAGAACAACTAGGCAAGGCAGAAAGGTAGGGAACTACTGATTTACATCAGCCCCTGCTGACACACAATCTAGTACATATCTGCACTATTGATATGTGTTTTCTTCAGCTCAGAGAGACTATAGCATCACAAATCAGTTGTTAACATTGCTCCTTGAAGAAGAGAGTGGAGGCTGAGGAAACAATATGTTTGCAGTAAGTGTTTAGGCTTGTGTGATGCTTATTTCAAGCTTAAGTATCCTTCTCACTCTAAATCACTAAGCAAACCATCACATCAAGAACAGAACAGCAAATTAAAAATGAAGTAATGACTGCTGCAATATTTGGTGTATTTTGTGTATCTCAGCAAAACATAAGAGAACTCTGAAGTATTTTCTTCTATTCCACAGCCTACCTCGTCATTGAAACAACAAATCCATTTAGGAAGAAGTGTTTCAACACAATACAGAAGGTGCTAATTTAGTTGCCTCAAAGAAATACAAAGAAATGATGACTACTTACTTAGAAACAAGGAGTAACTAAAATAACCCTTTTCTTTGTAAAACAGATTATGAGGAAATATGTCTAGATTATTCTTGACTGATCAGCCAATAAAGAAATTCAAGGAAGAACACAACAGTACAGAGTTTTTAAAGAGGAACAAGTATAGCACTTGGTCAGAACAGCTAGTAAAAAAGCAAGAGTTCCTAGAATCATCATATCATCTGGAAAACAAAAAGAAGAAAAATCAATAGTAATAATATAATCCAATGAAATGTAAAGTCCAATATCAGAAATAAGTGGGGCATTGCTGTAAGGAAACTGAAAAAAAAAAAAGAGAAAGTTATACCTAAAAGCAATGTAGCTACAGTCACTATCAACTTCTCAGGGATGAAAATTATCTTCTTCAAATAAAAACAAATAGCAGAATGCTAACATCAAAATCACAAATAAGTGGCCTATCATTAGAAAAGAAATTGATACAAGGTAAAAGAGAAATGCATCACAAATTGATCAAACATATTTTTGTGAAGTAACTGAGAACATAAAAGTGAATCCAGAGGAAAGAGAACAAAACAACTTCACAAAAGATGCCTTTACACATGCACATGCTTTATTCTCAACAAAATTCACAGAGCAACTCTCCTGGGAAAGATACAATGTTCGGTCAACTATCTCAGCTTAAATATAGTGCAATTCACCTGCTCCAAAAATCAACAGCACCCATACTCATCTTACCACATTTAAACTACTGTTCTAGTTTTGGCTGGGATAATTTTCCTCAGAGTGTGTGTCTATGTTTTAGATTTGTGCTGGAAGTTGTTGATAACACAAGAATGTTTTATCTATTGCTGAGCAGTGCTCATACAGAGCCAAGGCCTTTTCTGCTCCTCACCACAACTGCAAGTGAGCTGGGGGTGCACAGGGAGTTGAGAGGGAATACAGATGGGACAGCTGACCCCAACTGACCCAAGGGATGTCTCACAGCACAGGATGTCCTGTCAGCATGTAAAGCTGGCAAAGTAGAAGGAAGGAGGTGAATGTTCAGAGTGATGCTTTTGGTCTTCTCAAGTCACGTGATGGAACTCTGCTTTCCTGGAGATGCTGAACATCTAATGTCTGCCCATGGGAAATGGAGAATGGATCCCTTGTTTTGCTTTGGGTGTGTGTGTGTGGGGGGGTGTGTATGTGGATGAGTGAGTGGCTTTTACTTTACCTGTTAAACTGCCTTTATCTCAACCCATGAGTTTTCTCACTTTTATTGTTCCAATTGTCTCTTCTGTCCCACCAGGAAGGAGTGAGTGGCTGTGTGGGACTTAGCTGCCAGCTCGAGTTAAACCACAACAACTACTCAACCCTCCTCTGCTACAACGTGAGGTGTATGGGTTGGAATGCAGTAAAAATAGAAACATTGCCCAATTCCACCAAAGACATATCTCTAGATTAGGATTTAACAGTGTTCAACAATAACACATCTCTGTGTTTTCCATAAAGCTGCTTTCTGAGGATAACAGCACACAGCAGAGATTCTCCATGCCACACTCCTGTTTAAGAACTTGGTGGCTGGTGACATCCCTGGTCCTGGCTGAGGTGCAGTCTGATTGACAGACTGCTTCCTCACAGAATATGAAACTCAGTCTGGCAAAAGAATACAGGAGTCAGTCACATTGTTATTAACAAAGAAAATCCTTAACCACACCAAGACAGCTGGGGCTGATACAAAAAGGTGCCTGAATTAGGACACTCATATCACAGGGAGAAAAGTGCTACAGATATAATAGGTCTCAGCTTCAACCAAGTCCTTTGTCTAAAAAGCATCAAGCAACAGCTCAAGATTTTTCTATCATATTGTTTCAGTGTGCCTTTTGTCTATTAATTCTAAGAATTAAAGCCTGCACTTTTCTCTAGGTCAATACCAACAAATAAGATATGCATATAGATAATTCAGCTCTTTCTAAAGCTATTAACAGGCATTTGACACTGCAGACATCCAAATTCCTCTTTCTTTCATCTTGTAAAAAGAAGTTGTGATCTAATTGATACCAATTCTAGGAAGCAAAGAGGCAAATCTTATGTTTTTGTTGAGGTGTTTGTGCTTTCATGTGCAGTAACTGCATTATCTTACCATGAAGATATTGGAAAGGGCTTCAAGAGTGAGATGGGCAGTACATGTTAATTTGATTCTTTGGGAGGAATATCGTTAACCCTGCCCCGAGAATGCCTTAAATGAGGCAGAAGATCTGGATCTCATATGCTTCTGTATGTGAACCATCAGTGTTAAGTATTGTGCTAGTCTTAATATTCAATGCAGAGCTGAAGAGCTTAATTATGTAGAAGCTTTGTGTATTTGTTGTTCTAACTGAAGAACAACCATCAACTAGAGTTGCTTTAATCACACTATTACAGACTAGACTAATAAAAAATGACAGCATCGACAAAAAATACTTAGACACACAGTGAGGAACAAGACTAGGCAGAGCATTTCTTCTGCTGTTACCCCAGATGACCAACAAGAAGATGTCTGCATCAACAATGAGCAGCTTGCTGGCCAAGTGCAGCTCATATTTACACCAGATTTATGCCAAGCAGAGAGGATAATATGTCTCGTATTTCCAAGCAATATTCACAGCCCCCAAGTTGGAACTGGTTCAGATATACTCTCATAGATACAGCTCCCACTACAGTTGATGAAAACTTTATCTGTGTAATTGTACCAGTGTAACCAATTATAAAAACAGACTTCCAACACAAGATGTCATTGGATTATTTTGGCAGTGCTTAGCTGACAGACTGTGGTACCCCCTAGTAGCTCTGTGTATTTGAACAGTCAAAGTAAAGGAAATAAAAAAGGTATCACAGTAAGCCCCAGAAGAAAGAGACTACTAAAATCCTATTTCAGCAGCAAGAAGCAGCATGTCCCTTCACAAGGTACCCAGTGTTCTAATAATTTGGAAGATTAGTGAGTAAATCAAATTAAAGCAGAGTGAGTCCTCAGATGAACAAGAAATAACTGAATTTCATTGTGTTTCCATCAGATCTCTGGATCTGTATCTCCAGATCTCTGGAAACAAAGTATTTCCATCAGGAGAGGAGGCATGAATTAGAAAATTTTTACTCTAGATGGGCCATATATACTTGATGAAAAATTTAATCTGGCCTCTTGTATGCAAAAGCAGAATTAATTTTAGGTTTTTTTCAACTCTCCTCAAAGAGAGGACAACATAGGGTCACAATTTTTTTTTTAAACTGCCTGCAATAGGGAAGTTTTAGTTGTGGCCATTCTCAGCAGGAAAAGCTTATTGTTGTGGCTACAATGTCTTCTGTCAGACCTCAGAGCAGACTTTCGCTCTACATGTGTAGGAATATGCATCCTATTAAAAACAGAATCCACAACTATAATTTCAGAATCCTGCAGCTCCCTCTGCTCTCCCCATTGGTATGCAGGACCAGAAGACATTGCACTACCTACATCCAAGGCACCAGCCACATCAGTGGTAGCAAAGTGTCCCTTTCTTTAGTGATGCAAGAGTTAACATCACCTAAGGAGCTAAGAGAAAATTACTGGTTTAAAAAAATCATGTTAGAGAGACAGCACATTGTGACCAGGACTGACCTGGAGATCATCATTCCATCCTCCGTTCTGCACCACAAAGTCTGGAATCTAAGCTGCTTCAGATGGCCAGCAGTCACTTGTGCATATGCCAGTTAAGCATGGATTTAACAACAATGATATTTTCCCTTTCGTAATACTGTGCAAAACAAGGCAGCATCATACCACTCCAGCAAAGTACTGCACTGCAGATAAATTTTGTCCCAGCTTGACATTCTGCTAACTATCTGATATTCCAAAAATATAACTTTCTGGATTCCTGAACTTCCTTGAATTTCACAATCAAGAGATTAACAACTAGAGTCACAACTTGTGACTGTACTTTCAGAAATAATACAATTAATGAAAACAAAACCATGTATTTAATTTCTGAGGTTGGGGTTTCTGTTTTGGTTTTTTCTTTTAAACAATCACACAAAGGAAAAACTTTAGTTAGACAGAAAACAGTCATTGACATTTCTGAATTATCTGAAAGTTGGAAATCTGAATAGCAGTGAATAAACTAATTTATTTCCAGTCATTTTCTTTCAACATCTAGTAGAAGACTGATCTCCTGACAAAAGCAGTTATTTCTCCCCACAGCCTGATACTAAATAAATTAGTTACCTTTATAATACAGTGCACAGAATTTAATCTAATGCTACTGGGGCAGAGGGCACCTGCAAATGGGCCAGATGTTGTTAGATTATGAAGATGACTGAGTGATATACTTTTTCAGAGTCCTCACTGAACAGTTTGCAGTTGCACAGAACATCTGGTGCTGGGAATTCATCAACTATTCTTCATCAGCACGCTTTCTAACAGACTGGTCTGAGGGTGACTGTGCATGCTGATCAATTTTTCCTGGATTCCAGGGAAAACACAACACATAAGTGGAATATAAAGAAGAAAAATAAGGCAGGGCTGTGAACAACGTAAAAAGAAAATAAACAAACAGAAGACTGTTGGAGGCAGGGAAGAGCCAGGTAAAAACATACATCAGCTGCACATATTTTAACATTTGAAACTCTAAACTGACATGAGAATCTGCAAACTCATTTATTAACTGCTTTTAGCAAATTAAAGCTCCACAAGTAGCAGTACAGAAGCAACTACATTATAACAGACTTGGGATATATACATATATTTTTACCCCTACAAAACTTTTATTACTGCAGTCTATTCTGACAGCCTTGCAGTCAGGGTCTTAACAAAAAGAGCAACACCACTTGCACCTCTGCAAAATATGGATAAAAAGCAAGAAATAACTCTCATGCTGAGTATGCTCATGTCCTTGAGCAATTAATTTCTTTTTCTATTTAAGTCTTAAAGAGGGCATCAGAGTTACCACACTTGAGTCTACACCCTCTTTTGACTGGAAGTTTCTTCAACCATTACGCAAATCGCCCTGTAAAATTCTAAGGATTTGCTACAGTGACTCCACTCACAAGGCTCTTCCCACACAACTATGGACTGAGGAGTTCACTTTTAATCATTAATCATGTCTAGGAATTCATCAGTCTGGTTCAATGTTCCCTCTCGTGGGAATTTAGACCTTTAATGTCGCAAGTTATTTCTTTGTTTAATAATTTATATTCCTGCATCAAGACTTCCCCCAAAATCAACAGCCCTTGCACTTCCTGACATGACAACACAGCTAGACAAGAACAGAAACAGTGGGCACAGAACTCAAACTTGACAATATTACATAATATCAGGTGAGTTACTGCAGTTATTTGGTTAGTCCATGCAGCTGTGCCAAAAAAAAAGAAAATAAAAAGCCTCAAAAAGTCCAAACTTAATTTAATAGGAGAGCTGTGAAATTCTGATATTGTAAGCTTATGGAGGGCTATGCTTCATGCAGCCATAAATATCTTTGTTACGTACAAACCAGTTGCTTATAAACCATTGCTTCAATCTGTGCCAGATTTTCAGAAAGCAACTTCAGCAAACCAAATTTGCAGACACTTGCCATAGGACCAACTATCAAGTTATTAGCCATGCTAAAACACAGGTCAGTTTTTCCATGTCCCAAACTTCTTTCTTACATTTTAGTCGAGTCATATACCATTTTTTGATGACTGCACATGCTCGGATCACAAACCTGATTTAGAGCAGTTCTACTCTGAACATTCCCCTTCACGTATTTTTTTTTAGAATGCCTTTTCTAAGAGTTTCCCTAGGAGTCTGTCATTTCCTCTTAGCACTTCGAACACTAAATACTATCATTCATCTGCAGATCTGATGAATTCCTTGCACTTCCACTGCTTCGCTTATTTTTTGCATAATTACTAATATCTTTTGTTTCAATAGGTCAAGAATGATATGACACAGGAGAGAATCTTCTTACATCTGGATGTGGAGCTGTACTTACGACCAGCTTTTGCCTTTTGTCATTCATGTTCAACACCATCATTCTCATGTTCAGCACCATAGCAAATTACTTAATTTCTCTGTGTCACAGAATCACACTTGGTTGGAAGGGGCTTCTAGAGGTAATCTTGTCCAGTATTCCTGCCTAAGCAAGGCTATATACACCTTGTTGCCCAGGACTAAGTAGAAACAGTTTCCAAATATCTCCAAGGACGGAGACCTCATAACCCATCTATATGACTATGCCAGAGCATAGTCACACTTACAGTAAAACTGTGTTTCCTGGTATACAGAGAGAACATACTGTGTTTTACTTTTTTTGCCCGTAGCCTCTTGACTTCAAGTACCACTGAAAAGAGCCTAGCTCCATTTTTTTACCCTCTCTTCAGGTACTTAAACACGTTGACAAGATATCTCTGAGCTTTCTCATCCTCAGGATGAGCAGTCACAGCTCTCTCAGTCTTTCCTCATAAGAGAGATGCTTCAGTCCCTTTGTCATCTTTGTGATCCTTCACTGGAGTTTCTCCAGTCTCTATATGTGTTTCTTGTACTGGGGACAGCACTCCACTGGGGAGCACAATACTCCAGGTGTGGCCTCATCAGTGCTGGCAATACTTTGTCAGCCCAAGACAGCATTAGCCATCTTTGCCACAAGAATATACTGCTGGCTCATGTCCTTGTCTTTTTTAGATTTCAAGTGCAAGTGAACATTCAAAAATTGTTCTATTATCAGTTTAGCTTTACAGCCCTCTCAGTATGCTTGTAGCACAGATCTGCACAGGTCCTCCATCAGCTCAGAGGCAGCTGGTTGGCATGCTTTGGCTTTTTTTTAAAGCTTTTGGCATGCTTTAGCTAGTTGACTTTGTTCTGCATGTCCAGGACTTGCATCATTTCTCAACCAATCTGTTTTCTGAGAGCAAATTCTTCAGTTTTATTAGACTTGGGTGACTTAGCTTGGTCATTAAATACGCCTTCACATACAGCCATTTATTTGTGCTACAGTCCTGAACTAAGAAAATAAACTATCCTTCTGTATTTTTATGGAAGTTGGGACATCTTGACCTCTGGCCAAATGGGCCTCTGCCTGAGCTTTCTTACCATTACAGTAAAGACTTATGTAACTGCTTTTCAACCTGCCTAGACATTTTGCATTTGTTGTTCTAACGAAAGCATTCAACTAAAAGCCTTTTTCTCCCCCCTGCTTTTTATTGCAATCAAAATATAATGATCTTTGGATTATACTAAGTTCTTCCCCTGTTTCTTCTACATCATTATAGATAGCATGTCTTCTTGGCAATGTATTTTATTTCTATCACTGTAGTTAACTTTCTGACTAGAAAGAAAAGCTAAATTGTCTTCTTTTAAAATCAGGTAGAGTAAGAAATTGTGAAAAAGCTAGGTGATAGCATATGTTTGATGCTGGTGGTGGTTTATCTGCATTTAAACCCTCTTGAACATAAGAGATGAAGACAAGTAAAGGCAGTTTCCTGCCTTATAGGAGGCATTTTTTCCAGCAGTCTTCTAACCCATTCTCCATACTTCTAAATTTGGATTGATTTTTCTCTTCCAACCTCAGTTCCAATCTCTCCTTTCTCCACCTTAGTTTGCATCATGCACATCAAATATCCTTCATGGAGGTTATACTAACTGCTGAATGCCATTGTACTTTCTTCTCTTTTGCTCAAAATATGTGTTTATCTGTCTTCTACAGCTATTTTACATGAAAAGTCATGATTTAGTAAAGTTTGCTTTCTCCTTTCAATCTTATGTACTTCATTGTTTATACTGTAAAAGACTCTAATGTAGAAAAGTTAATAGATGCAGCTCTAACTCCTCTGCCTTGTCAAATAAACATTGTTTTTTTACTGAATCATATTTCTCAAGCGCAAAATCATACTAAGAAATCTGTTTTGTTTTTTTTTTTTTTCTGTCAACCTGCAAGCAAATGCCAGGTGTTTCTAGGAGGTATCAGACAAAGCTTCAACCTTCCAGCAGAACTCTATGCAGCTGGACCTGTCTGTTAGAATGGCTACTTCAGTCAAGTGCACCAAAGCCCAGTAATGCAGCTGATTATGCTAATAGCCTGTTAAAAAAAAAAAATGACAGATACTTCATTTCATACCTTCTAAAGCACAGAAGTCTCAGCTTCACAAGGGTGTGGTGCAGCAGAACTTGACTCCAGATTTGTTAAATTCATAATGCAATTGATATATCACGTGGGAAGGCCTGACAACCTTATGTGGGGTGTCAGATTTTGATGAAGTTCAATGACAGTTGCTCTGACTGATAACGCACGGCTTCACCTATGCCTGCATTTCCATTTTTCATATGCATGAATCTGGGAGTACTCCATTCTGGCAGACTCAAAACTATCATCTACCATCTGTATCTCTTCCAGAACACCTCTTTACATATCTGGTATGTAAAGTCACTTAATTTTCCACATGGCAATACAGAAAGGATGTGGAGAAGGACTGGAGAAAGTTCAGGGAACAGGGCTAGTAAGTAGACAACCAACACTTACTAGAATGAAGAGAAAAAATGAGCTGTTTTCCTTAGAAAGGAAAGACTAGACAGATTTGTATTGACTTTTCAAATATTGCAGTGGTAGCCACAAAAAGATAAAAGGAATAAACGTCTCTCTATGTCTACCATGAATAAAACTAGTATTAACATTCTAAATTACAGCATTAGAGATTTCATTCAGCATTGGAAAAGAAAATCTTCCTAGCAAAAAGGACAATGAAACACAGGAATAATTTGGCAATCATAGTTGATGGAACCTCCAGCATAGAAGATTTTAAGGATTTGTGGGATGAGCACCTTTCAGAAATGATATCCATTTCATGTACACCTGCTTTATGCATATTTTCATATATACTGTCCTTTTCTTCATCTGTGCTTCTTTGCAATTCCATTTTCTATTATCAAATTCTGACTTTAAGATGGGCTAAGAGAGGTTTTTCAGTCAACCATATCCACTTCAGAAGGCACTTAATCTATCTACCTAGGACTTTGGATATACTTCTAACATTTTCAGATACTACAAAGAATTATTTCAGCTCAAGACTCATTGTTTGATGTTTAAGTCATGGATTTTTTTTATGGCTTTGAAATGCAGTTGCAGCCTCTCCAATATATGCCACTTTTTCTCTAGGTATTTCATTGATTGTGTAGAAGAAGACAGATACGGAGTTGCAGCTAATGATTTTACGTTGCTACATTGATACCAAATCTAGGAGGGATTGTGTGATAAGTGTATTTTAACACTCTTTATTAGTGTCAGGCCATAGAATTTTTATTGCACTCATTTTATTTTTTATGCTTATCTTGCTTGACAGATATTTTGCTGCACAAGATTCAAATATATCTCTACTCAAAGACTTATAAGGGAGAATACTGATAGAAAATTAAATAATTGTTTATTGACTTTTCTGATATGAAAATCCCAAGCTGCCAAGATTCATCTGTATCAGTTCTGAGTAAAGACCAAGGTTGCAAAAATATTAGTGTTTTTTTAGTTCACTTGGTGATATTTCATTAACATAACAATTTGCTCTAGACCCTTGAATGATGATTGTAAAGTACAATCAGCCACCAGCTCTATCAACATAAGTCAAATTGTATTTTTCCTCAAGGGAAGAAAAATGCTCCATTACAGAAGAGAAAGTATTCTGCAGTACCATAGATAGGTTATCAAAATGTGTCAGTCCACATGCAATGTTTAAATTGTCCTAATGCTCAGTCTTCACCACTGTAAGTAATCTGCAGTACTCTGCTCCTCATAGTACAGTGGAAGTACAGTGGAAGTTTATCTACTTAAGCTCCATTTTCTTCCCAGCACTGAAAACCTTAGGAGATCTGAAGTCACGGAAGATCTCAGAAAAGCACATCAGTACAATTTTTTAACACTAAACAGTGAACTCAGGACAAATATTTAAGCATCCTCTATAAAAAACCTCACAAGATACCATGCTGAAAGAAAGTGAAATGCAAGTCATTTAAGACTTATTGTAGATTCTGCTTCTACAAAATGCACCGATTAGTCAAGGATTGATTTTCCAGGGCATACAGCTCTACAGGAGATGTTTCCTGAATGATCAATAGATTACTGCTTATTCAGTGAGTGATGAAGTTTGCTTGCCTGACAGAGCATTATCAGCTCACCTGGAAACAGACCTTCCCTGTTCTCTAACTGGGAGAAGAATCCTGAGCAGTGAAGATGCGTGACACAAATGCAATCCACAATGGCATTGCCATTATCACACTATCTCTAGTGGGCAGATTATTCATGTATGTCACTGGTGCAAGTGACTGGAAAAAAATATTTTAGAACATGCTTTCTAATAGCACTCCCTAGTACAATTGAAGAATAGAGTCCATCTCCCTACTTAGTCATTCTCTCTCCCCTCAAAATCCCCCTTAAAGACCTACAAAAAAAAAAAGGAGATTCTGCCCTCACTGTGTGTAGTCTTCTCCTGCTTTTCATTCACATGTGAATTAATTAGATTGACTAAGAAAAACTATACCAGGTCAACTCTAAGGTCCTTGTAGTCCAAAATTTTATCTCTAACAGCTATAAAGAGAAGAGTGTAATAACAGGACAAACATCTAACAATACTTCTTCAGGCTATGCTCACTGGCTGCAATACATTCTGTCTTAGGTAAACACTAAGTCAGAATTGCTCAATGGGTTATTTTGGTAATTCACAGCCTAAAACTCACATGCAAAGAGTAGATTGTATGGGGGAAAGTCTATACTGAAGAATTATAAAGCCTCAGAGTTAATTCAAGTTGCAACTTATACTGCAGCAATTATCACGTGAAATGCTTAAAAGATATCCAATTAACTTTTAGATTTTACATCACATTTTACTTGTCTCCACTGCTATCACTTGCTTTCACAGCTTTTAATAGATTTCAGTGTTCTCTGAATTGGCCTCAGGAAAACATTCAAGTTCTAACTTTTGGGAACTGCTGCCTAAAGTAAACCAAGAGCCAACTAAAAGGTTTTACAAATAAGATTCCTCTTCTACTTGAAAAAGTTTCTGTTAGTCTTCCTTTTTTCCCCCAAAGGTTATCTGAAACTAGTGAATATTTCAGGAACATTTTCATTTTCCAATAGGCAAAAAAGATTTCATGAAAAAATACAACTGGAAAATGATGAGTTCAACAAAGAAACTCTTGCAAAAATTACAAACATGCTTTTTCTAATCTTTTAAATGAAAAGCATTTAAAATTTTCTTTTATTTTGTTAGGAATTTCCTTTTTCTGTCCAGCTTTCTTTGCTTTCTGCTTCAAGCATTATACAAAGGAAAAAAGACAACAGTGTTGCCACATATAAGATGATAAGAACTGTTAATGAAAGAAATATAGACAAATATAACAGGTGCTAAAGGTAAGAAAAAACCATGCATTTATTAAAATTACTGCTCATGTGCCTTTTAAATATCATTATTTAATAACATTGATCTAGCATCCTCATTTTGAAGATGCATCTCACCACACTTGTGATTTTCTTCTTTATTTTTATTTACCTGATTAATTTCAGCCTCTTGTAAAGATTAATCCCTTTGGATGGCTATATTCTGCAGTAAATACAAAGCCAGGAATATCTCAGTTTAGATGATGCAGCAGTGTAATACTTTCTCTAACTTCAATATAAAGATTCCTGCATGCTAAGAACAGCTCTTAGATTTTGGAGCCTCTTTGCAGCATACCCTGAAGGTATTAAGCTAGTATCACAAAGTTTTGCTTGTTAACTGGTGGACAGACAGCTGAAGCAACTAAGGAGATAGTAACACAGAGTAGTGTCTATTTAGCACTGCTGGCCTGCTGTTAATATGTCAAGGCATATTTCCTTGACGTGAAACATGTTAGATGCAACAGAGACAATATAGATATTCATTCATTTTTAGATGTGGGCTTATGATGTCTGAAGACCTTTGAGTAGTGACATACTTTAGATAGGCAACTGCATAAATTACCATTCACTTAGTCTGCCAAAAGATAAGTTGAAAAACCTCTTCAAGTTCTCCACTTTGTAAAATACCCAAGTGAAACACCAGTGCAAATTCTAGAATGCTCTGGGCTGAGAACTGGTAACTAAGCCAAGTTATGAGGTGGTTTCAGCCATGATTTTAATCTTCTTTGGATGTATTCTATTTCTTCCTCTCCTAGCATGGCTCCCTTTGCTATGGCTTCAGTTAACAACCTGGGATTTTAGGCTTTGAGAAAAAAAATTACAAAAGGGAAAATAAGAAAGAATTTTAATATTTTTATTTAAGAAAGTCCTAGGAAATATTTGAAGAAAAAGAAATTTAAATCCTTAAGACCTCTATGTTTAGATGCAGGTTTGCTGCACTGAACAACCAACTTAAGAATTTTCTTTTTATTGCCGTTTCATTAGTTAAAACATGGAAAAATAGGTTATTTTTTTACATTGCATAAGACAAGTCACACGGGATCCTATGCCAAATTAAAAACTTGACTGAAAGTCTCCACTGCAATCAGTGTACTTAAAGGTTAAGGGCATAAATACTATGTTTAGAGCTATAGAGAACAGGTTTAGAATACAAACCTGCTTAACTTTCCAGTGCTGAATACCCAAGGGCTTCGTTAGCTGTAAGGTGGTATCTCCTTGGGAAAAAAAACTTAGCTTTTCAGGGCTCCAGAGAGGAAATAAAGGTCACATACCTTTGTAAAGCTTCAGTAATGCTATTTTGATTAGAGGAAGGTTTCTTTCTAAGGAAGCTATTAACTACAGGAGTTTAAAACTGCTCTTTTAAGATACAGGAGTAAAGCAGTTGCACTTCAGGAAGCATTAGCAAGTGATTTCTGACTTCTTTTAAAGAGATGCAGATGGGTTAATTGGCTTTCTGCAAAAATGCAGAAGTATATGCTGACAGACTCAAGTATTATTTAGAAGACCAGATAAGGAAATACACATGCACATAGTCTGTGGAAATACTGTCAGCTAAACTGACAAGTACTGCAAGTTGTACATTCACAAGGTGTCTAAATTCTGTAAAAACACCATCTAAACCTTAGAGTAGAAAAAGACAGCCTGATAACAGAGACTTGCTCATTTTAAGGGAGGAAAAACTGTGAGAACTGGGATCTTCCTCCAATGAAAGCTTGGAAGAGTGTTACAAGGTTTCTTCTGATCAACTCAAAGAACAATGTAAAAAGAAAATCAACTACTTATGCATTTTCATACATTTTCCAATTTGCAGCAGGTACCCGGGACGAGGGCTTCTGAACCCCAGTGATTATTGAGCCTTTTCAGTCAGTCCAGATGCTTTGGGACATGAGTTAGTAAGTTTGTCTGTGCTTTTTTCAGTCATGGATCACATCCGTCCTAAGATACACCATGAGAAAGAGGCCCAGCACAAAATAGCGCTCAACAGCAGCTGTGCAAGACCTACTGAGTGGACAGTGAAAGCACAGCATGTCTGGTTACTTTCTGTGCGTGTATGATTTCTGCACTGGGCTCCAAAAGCTCTGTAAAACCTCACTGACAGTGTTGCCCCTACCACAAGTTTGGCAATGCAGAGGCAGACACACACAGATATGTACACACTAAAGATATGATGCCTACTCCTTTTGCCACATTGAGAGGAAAAAAGCACAATGTCAATGATGGATTATCCTTCCCACAAGAACAGACAGATCAAGACAGCGTTGTTGGCATTGCAGTAACACAAAGAGCACACAGCATGTCACATACTGATAATCAAGACTAATAAGCATCTCGTTCTTGGGTTTATCTAAGTTCACCATCCATTCTGCTCTCTGCACTTCTGTAAGCTCATTACTTTCATACTGGCACTGTTTTGTGCCCACTCCATCCGATGCTGTCAGTCAAATATACAGCAGAGAGTCTCTGTTTAAAAGTCTTTCCCTTACACTTATTTTAAGTTCAGGAAGGGATAGTCAGGCCTCAGGATTCCTGCTTCAAATTATACAGCTTACTTCAAATAAGCTGGCAGTGAAGTGCTGGACATGCCCTGAAGCATTACACATTGCAGCAAAAGGACTGTGTCCATTTCAAACTGTGAGTGAAAACAGATCTCAGATACTTGGGCTCTCATGAACAAAATCATCATAATTTACTGTCTCCTGACACTGTTAAGTCAATGTGCATAGCTGAATGTCAAAGATGCATGAGGACACGTGATGACACTTGGTTAGGGTTACAGGGATGTCACCTAACCATCTGATACCAAGGCAAGCTTAAAAAATTTATAAAGAAAACAATACATTTGTTTAGATTACTGAGAGAAAAAGGCTACAGAATTAACATGATGGTTGAAATGGACTAAGATTGAAATGCTGAGTCAAAACTTCATATCTATCTATTTTTTGTAGAATTCATGCTAAATAATGAACAGAAACTACTTTTAAAGAGGTATAAAAAAGCAGTTGTTTAATGTGATACCCAAGGCAAAAGGAAAAAAAAAAAAGAAAAAGAAAGCAGAAACACAGAACAAAGGTAAATCTAGAGTCTGTCCCTCCTATGGAAGTTGATATTTTTCACTCTATTTTGGAAGGAAAAAGGTCTTCTCATTACACATGGAAACACTAGCACTTTACTGTCCCTAAATTCTTACCAGCCAGTGTGCCTCACTACCCAGAGAAAAAAATTATATTAATTAAAAACCAAATGCAGTCTAGTAACAACTTCTTTCCACTCTTGCTGCCCTTTCTAAAAAGAGAGAAATACCACATCTTTGCAAAGTTCACAAAAGACTGACGCCACTACTGCTGTTCACTTCAGACAGTTGCTATAATGACAAGTATAAATGCCCTGCAAGAAAAGGATTTTGGCAGCATGATATATTATATTCTAAAATCTTTTTGAGATTGACTTGGCTTTCAGTTAGTGACAGCTTTAATTATAATGGAAACTTTGTGACAGGGTTTTCAAACTTAAAACTACTCATGAGACACACAATAATCCTTGAGAGTAAAGGCCATTAGTCCTGCTCTTCAAAAAAGCTATCAAACCTGATCAAATTCTTACCTAACTTAGAAAAAACATCCCAGTGAACCATAATTATGGGAAGGCTAACTACACACAGACTATGATTTACAGGAAAATTTGTTGATTTCTTAATGTAGAGCTCTAAATCCACAAAAAATCCCAGCTCTTTAGTTTGTCAAGAGCAAACTGATTTCACTCCAATTATGCAACTCTAAATTAGAAGCAGTACTGCTCTTACAAATGAATTACTCATGTCTTCCTTGGTAGTTTCACTTTTTGGCTCTCAACCTAACACAGAACTGCAACTTGTGGGCTACAAGTTCTGTTTCACCATTATTATTTAAAAATCACTCAAGTAAATGCATGTATGTGATGTACATACCAAAATTTAAAACCTGAATTTATACTGTGGCATCAGACCACATTATCTTGAGATCTCTTCGTATCATCTGTGGGCTTTGGCAACTACCCTAACAAAGAAGTCTTCAGAGACCATGACATGAGAATATATGCCCAAAAGCAACAGAAATTTCTATGGAAGACATACTAAGCAACAGTTTTGAGGACATTTTTATCATTTCATAGCTGCCTATTAAATGTAAAGGACCAGATCCAGACAAGAATGTCAGCAAAAAGTAAAAAAGTTTGAACAATGCTACGGTACTGCTAGACATTACCAAGGCAGTGTGTGAAGAAAGATTAAATACTGTTGAATACTTTTGCTGCCCTAATGGTCCAGTGGATAGGATGCACAACTGAAAATTCCTCCAAGGAAAGGAAAATAGGCAGGCTCACAGACATCAAGCTTTAGTCTTATTTTTAACTAAAAGGAGTTCAGACACTGTGGGGAAAAGGATAGAACATTAATATCCAAAGAATTAAGAGTCAAATATTAGAGGAGGGCAGGTTCTGGAATAATTTGAAAAATAAGTAAGATTATTCAAAGCTCTTACATATACTGCAGCACAAATTTTCACCAGGAAGGGAGTAACTTCTCATCCTTCAAATGTAAAGTTTATGATAGTGACTTTTCCAAGAGCACAGAGGAACTGGAAAGCCATTGCCACAGCCTAGGTATATTTACCGACCTAAAATAGAATGGGATCTCATTTATTAATTAACAGTGACGTCTGAGTACCTGTCAACAATCCTCAGAGACAACTAAATGCCATTGATGTATACTGCTGAATGCTGGGTAGAAAGATAAAAAAAAAAATAGGTGAAGGTAGGGGAGCTTGATTGTCTGAATGAGGCATTGGTGGAGATGGGATAGGCTGGACTGGGTGGTAGTAGGAAAGGATGCCACGTCACAGTGTAGTGGTCAGTACTGTTGTTTGAGATTCTTTCACCTTCTGGTGAACTATTATATTTCATACACAGAGGAGTCTATGGGTCATAGTACCCTAGGGTGTGTTACAAATCGAGCACACACATTAGTTAGAATTCAGGTACACATAACAGCACAAGATTCCTTGACCTAACGCGATTACAGTGCTCACTACTGGTTTGAACACTGCAATATTTTCTTTATGGCATCACCCACACAAAACACTGTAGTCCTTTAACAAAACAATCCTCCAAATTATTTTGGGGTGAAATTCAAGGCATTGCATCTGATTAGCCAATCTGATGTTGACCTAGGCCATTGAACAGACTCTTTCAGCTACGCTCATCTCGTATTCAGCCTTCTCCATTTGTTCCAAAGCCTAATTCAGTCCTTCAATAAGAATTTTGTGGGTACAATTGCTATGTTATTGCTATGACTGCAGAGGAAGTCTTTCTTTTCTAGCTTGATCACTTTCTCCCCTTGCTCTACTGTCGTCTACATAGTTGTAAGAGTACAAGTGGGTAAAAACACAAGACCTGTTCCACTGGTTAATTTTCATTTGATGACTGCTTTATAGATTTATGTGAATGACACTGAAATTGAATAAAGTTATGTATTAATCTATTCTAGAGTGAGTTCCCAAAAAAATGACAAGCGATCATTTTCCAGTTAACACACCAAGACAGAACCAGACTAAAGACAGGATGTCAGAGGCAAAACTCCACACAAGTGGGAGAGAGATTTTCCAAAAGTAGATTCGCATGCCTGTCTGCAAAATCAGATGAACAACAACAACAAAAAGATAAGGTCTTTTGCTGCCTCTCAGATTGAATTCTTGCAGTAACTAGCCATTTTTAAAAGAATCAACACAGGTTTCTGTTGCAGTTTTTAGACAATACTCCTCGCAGACATGCATTCCACTGTGGCATAGGAGAAGCAAAGATACAAGGACATGTATTGTAAAGGATATAGTTGATGAGGATGTGAAAGCAGAGACATTTTCATGTGATCTCAGGAGTAGTACCAACAATTGCTCACTGGAATATAAACAGATATCTTCTGTAATAATAATAAAAGTTCAAGATGTTGCTCTTCTAAGAAAACAAATATGCAAGAAGGAATTTCTTCATGTATAACATCTGGTAAAAATAATCACTGAGCTCTTCTGTTGCCATGCAGCATAGAATATATAAGAAAGGTCCAAGAGTACTGTATTTGCACAACCAGTTCTGAAAGCAGTAGGATCAAAGCAAGGACCAATAATCAAATTGAGATTCACAAACATTTCTCCTATTAAAAGCAACTGGCTGGCTTAAGCACCATAGCATCATCCTTACTAGTGACTCCATTCACAAAACACCAAAGTACATCAACAGCCCAGCAAATCACCTGGTAAAATAGTTTGCAAGAGCACTTTAACAGAAAAGGGTATCTCCTACACCCAAACAAAGTACTTAGCAAACTCAAGAATCACAGGATCATAGAATCATTTCAATTGGAAAAGACCTTTAAGATCCTCAAGTCCAACACTAATCTAATACTGCCAAGTCCATCACTAAACCATGTCCCTCAGCAGCTCAGCTACCCGACTTTTAAATAGATCCAGGGATGGGGGCCCCATCACATCTCTGGGCAGCCCGCATCAATATTTAACAATTCTTTCAATTAAAAAGTCCTTCTTCATCTCCAAATTAAATGTCCCCTTGTGCAATCTGATGCCATTTCCTCTTGTCCTATCACTTTTACTTGGAAGACGTGACTGACTTCCACCTTACTACAACTTCCTTTGAAAGAGTTACAGACAGTGATAAGATCTCCTCAAAGCCTCCTTTTCTCCAGGCTAAACGTCCTCAGTTCACTCAGCCTCTCCTCATCAGACTTGTGCTCCAGACTCTTCATGAGCTACAATGCTCATCTCTGGACAAGCTCCAGTATCAAAATGCCCATCTTGTAGTCAGGGGCTCAAAACTGAACACAGCTTTTAGCATTGCATAGGGTTGTTGTTGTGACCCAAATGCAGGATCCAGCACTTGGCTTTGTTAAATCTCATACAATTGGCCTTGGCCCATTGATCCAGCCTCTCCAGGTTCCTCTGAAGAGCCTTCCTACCCTTAAGCAGATCAACATTCCCATCCAACTTGGTGTAGTCTACAAACTGCGAGTGCACTGGATCCCCTCATCCAGATTATTGATAGCGACATTAAACAGAACAGGCCCCAGGACTGGGAAACACCACTGGTGACCAGCCACCAACTGGATTTAATTCCATTCCCACCACTCTCTGGGCCCAGTCATCCAGCCAGTTTTCCACCCATCTCAAAGTACACCCACCCAAGCCATGGGCAGCCAGTTTCTCCAGGAGGATGCTGTGGGAGACTGTGTCAAAGGCCTTAAGTCCAGGAAGATCGCATCCACAGCCTTTCCCTCATTCACCAAGTGGGTCATCTTGTTGTAGAAGGAGATCAGGCTAGTCAAGCAGCCCCTATCCTTCATAAAGCCTTAATCCTTGGTTCTCCTGTCCTCCTGTATGTGCCTCAGGATGGTGCTCAGGATAATTCGTTCCGTAACCTTCCCCGGCACTGAGATCAGGCTGACAGGCCTGTAGCTCCCAGGGTCTTCCTTCCAGCCCTTCTTCTAGATGGGCGTCACATTTGCCAACCTTCAGTCTACTGGGACCTTGCTGATGAGCCAGGACTGCTGGTAGATGATGGAGAGTGACTGTGACTGGGCCAGCAATTCCACCAGCTCCCTCAGCTGGATTCCATCTAGTTCCATGGACTTGTGTGTGTCAAAGTGTAGCCGTAGGTCACACACCATTTCCCTGTGGACTCAGGGGGCCTCATTCTGCTCCCTGCCAGCTCAGAGGACTGTGTGCCTGGAAAACAACAGGGTTTACTGTTGAAGATTGAGCTGAAGAAGGCATTAAGTACCTCAACATTTTCCTCATCCTTTGTAACTGAGTTTCCCACTGTATACATTAGAGGATGAATATTCTCCTCAGCCCTTCTTTTGTTGGTAATATATTTATAAAAACATTTTCCATTGTCTTTTATATCAGTGGATAGTTTAAGTTCTAGTTGTGCCTTAGCCTAATTTTTTCCCCGTATAACCTCAGACCATCCTTGTAGTATTCAAGAGTTGCTTGTCCCTTCTTCCAAAGGTAATAAACTCTCTTTTTCTTTCTGAGCTCCAGCAGAAGCTCCCTGTTCAGTCAGGATGGTCCTCTGCCCTGATAGCTCATCTTGCACTTTGGGACAGTCTGATCCTGTACCTTTAAGATTTACTTCTTGATGAATGTCCAGACTTCCTGGACTCTTCTGTCCTTCGGGACTACCTCCCTGGCAATCTGGCAATAGTTCAAAGTCTACCGTCCATAACTCTAGTGTTGCTGTTGCAGGCAACACTACGTGGTGGTTCAGGCTGATCTCCCAGCTCTCCGACAGTCGAGGGAAGGGATTACTGCACACACGGTGTGGATGGTGCTCTGTCTCCGTCTCTGTCCGTCTCTGTCTCCCTTCGTCTCTCTCTCCGTCCCTCTCCCTTATTGTTTATGTTATGCCCTTATATCTGCTGGCATAAGCACCTCCTCTATCTCTGCCCCGTGCCAGACCTCTCACTTCCTCTTCACCCCTCGCATTACAATCCGAGATCTTCCGGACGCCTACTACACTCTAGTATAGCGATTCTGCTGACTTCCCTCCTTGCTTCTCCAAGGATTAGGAACTCAATAACTTCATGATCGATATGCCTGAGATGCCTTCCAACCATCATGTCCCCCACCAGATCTCTGTTTGAAAACACCAGGTCCATCAGGCTGCCTTCCCTCATTGTCTCTCTCACCAGATGTGTGAGGAAGTTTCTTCCACGTGCTTCAGGAACCTCTTGGTCTGTTCCTCTTTGCTGTGTTGAGTTCCCAGCAGACATCCAGTAAGCTGAAGTCCCCCATGGGAATGAGGGCCAGTGATCTCAAGACTTTTCCCAGCTGCCTAAAGAATATTTTGTCTATCATCTCATCCTGGTTGGGCAGTCTATTGTAGATTCCCACCATGACATCCCCTTTGTTGTCTGTTTCTCTGATTCTTAGCCATAAACATTTGATCCTATCCTCACCATCATTGTCTTCTAAACAGTCGGGACACGTCCTAAGATAGAGGGCTAACTGTCTGCCTCCCCTTCCTTGCCTATCCCTTCTGAAGAGTCTGTAGCCACTCAGTGCAGCACTCCAGTCCTGTGACTCATCCCACCACATTTCCATAATGGCAACTATATCATACTTTTCTTACTGCACAATGGCTTCCAGCCCCTCCTGTTTGTTTCCCATTTTCAGGGGTTTCTGTGGCTTCTGACACATTAACTCCTGCCTCCCTGCTGATGCAAGGATCTTCTGTCTCCACCAAGGCAGCAAACTGAAGGATCTCACTAGTAGACCATCCCTGAAAGAAACACCATCCTGTGCCCAGGCTTATCTCTGCCAAGCTTGGTTTTATCCCTTTCCTCCTTCAAACCTAGTTTAAAGCTCTCTCAATGAACCTCTCTAACTTTTGTTTCCTTTTCCCCCTTTTGTGATAGACATACTCCATTTCTTTTGAATAGCCTTGGTACCATGTAAACTGTCCCATGATCAAAATCCCCAAAATTCTCCTGGTAAATATTCCACAACAGTACCATTGCAAATGCATTTTTAAATAACAATGTAACTCTGGTCTTGCAGCAAAGAGGACTCTGGCAAGTAATTTACAGTTCCTGCAGTGCTCTGTAGTCTGTTTGCCTCTTAAGTAATAGCAACATAACATGTTTGTTCTCTCTGTGTATCTGTGTACTGCAAATGAAGAAGTCTATAATAGAGCAACTGCTACAGATCTATAAATTATACAATATATATTCTAGGAGGTCAGGTTTTACCACTGGTCTAGTGCAATATCAAGTTTTTTATTATGAATCATGATTTCGTTTCACAGCAGTGAGCATCAGTTTTGTACTCTCAGCCGTGTGAAATTGCTTTTCTGTTGTTATTTTATTGGTCTTCTTTAAAGATACTACGAAGTCTCAAAAGCTCTAACAGAAATGAGTAGTAGCATAGCAATTCAAGACTGATGACCTAAACTTCAAGACTGAAAACAGAAAGGCACCAGTAGCTTGGGGTATCTATGTTGGACTCAAAGCATCCTGAAGATGTAAGGATGCAGCACCTTTTATTTTAGTGAAGGACTGCCAGTAAATATTCAAAGCAAAAACTCTAATAGGTGTGTTCTTTCTCATTAACTAAATTGAAGGCAAATGTTGACCTTGCTTTAAGTCACGTTCTTTTCTAATAAGATGAAAATAAAAATAGTATTGCCAGCTTTTCTTTCCAGGAGAGGATGAACAGTAATTGCTGAAATCTTTCCCAGTCTACACATGTGAAATAAAGTAGGTAAGGAAGCAGTCAATGGTAAAGCCTTTCAGGAAAGCTACCAGTAAATGAAAAATGTGGGAAGGAAAGAACTGGGCCTTTGATTTCTCATCTGTGCAGCATTCCAAATGTGGAGGCTGCTGATTAAGATAGAACTGAGAGGTGCGACTACTTGGTAACTTCACAACCATGTCCCTTTTGAAGAGCCCTCATCAGATCAAAACCAAGAATAACAAAACTGAAATAGCTGTTCGCAGAATCAAGACTTCACCTTACTTCATCCTCTTCAATTCTCTTTCAGGCAACAGTTTCAGAGAGAGGGCAGAGAGCATGAGAGACCAATGCAAGTGGCTCTTACTTTGTGCTCCTTCCTAGATACATCAACAGAGCTTCCTTCCTGCTAACTGATTTAATTTGTTGGCTGCAACTAGCTGATCTGAGGTGCATCCCACCACCATAACGCACCTTTCCATCACATAAACAGCACAAGAGAAGAGCCTGTGACACCACACTTCAGCTACAGATTTAGAGTCCAACAGGATCCTGTTAAGAAGCACACTGCCCTCCTGTGAAACACTGTGATTACAGTACTCTAATACAGTTTTCCATCTGAGCTTGTACATGATTTCCATCATCCTTGAGTAACTTCAGAGTGGCATTAGAGCCAGGTGAGGCAGGAGCTTGCTAATGGCTAGGATGTCATACTTGAGAATGATTAGATTTACTTGTAGAAAAGTAGTAGTTCTGCAGCAAGGAGGAAACTCTCCTTTTGTCTGCATCACATGGTGAAAATTATGTCACTTGGTTTGTGACTTCCTCAGCCTATACAAGTGCAAGATTCCTCCTGTCATTATATAAATTTCCAACTGTGCAAAAAGTTTTGATATTTTTTTTCCTTAAAGGAAAGACACACCTTCTACTCTGCACCATGCTATATTACAAATCAGTTTTGAGGAAGTGATAGCATAATTTCTTTTCATCTACTCAGACATGCAGCTTTTTCTTTTGCATGTGAACTTCCTTTGAAGGATGGTATTTTTTTCTTTCCTTTAAGGATAATGATGTTTAAAAACCAAATAAAAATCCTAACAATCCTTTTAGATCAATATTCTCATGGCTGGCCAAAGTCCAACTAGATTTAGAGAGCTATTTGCTGCCCTTCTTTATATCCAGAGAAAATCCAGAGAAACTCCACTATTACCAAGAGATTTTCTCTGGAAATAAACAAAGGTCCTTCAGTCACTATGTCTCATTTTCTTTAGTGCACATCTCTGTTATATATGGCCCCTCACCACCTGCCTACTCAAATTATCCACTGGAGCTGTAAAGGTATTAAAATTCTAGGGTTTTTATGTTCCCCAAACCTTGCCAGTTCAGAAAAACTCACAGCACACAGGCAAAACTAAAGCCAAATACAGAACACACGTCTGGCAGCTCACAGGCAAACTCAACTTCTTGTGTTGCTAATCTTGTGTCCTCCTTGGATAGTAATTTCTAAATTAAGCAGTCACCACACTGAAATTAAAACCAGTGCTAAGAGCTCAGGAAAACAAGAGGCATAAGTGATATAGTTAGTTCAGTGAATGCTACAGAACAAGTAACCCAGTCTATCTGTGATCTCTCTTGGTTCTATCTTCATAAACTCTGTGATCTTAGATGTGTTCCTACTCATCCTGGCGATAACTCCCCTTACACTGTAAGTCTTCGTCTAAGAAGGTCCCATCTCATGACAAATTTGCAGAACATCCAGTCCAGCAGAACTATCTCTGCAAAATTTGACAATTATCTCTCTGAATGAAGAATTTAAGCATCTGCTTTTCAGGTATATACAATAGACTTCAATTTTTGTACTACTGATGATATAAGAATGGAAAAACAGAGGTATTTTTTAACATTAGTTTACAAGAGTGGAAGGATGGTCTGAACCAAGGAGTTGAATCCTAGCAGGATCCTCACTGGAGGCACACTCTGACAAAGTTGTAGTGATGCTGTACATCCCTCTCAGTAGGTGTGATGGAGGGAGGGAGGGAGGGAGGGAGGGAGGGAAGGAAGGAAGGAAGGAAGGAAGGAAGGAAGGAAGGAAGGAAGGAAGGAAGGAAGGAAGGAAGGAAGGAAGGAAGGTAGTTGAAGAGTCTCTTATACTGAACACATGACATTTAAAGAGTGTCAGTGTAGGCGGCATAACAACAGATACTGTAAAAATAGTATAATTTTCACTAGTTTAGGCCAATATAACTTGATTGAATACGTATCACTCATTATTCTTTTCCACATGCTGAGAACCAGAAATGACCCGACCTTACCTAACCAGAGCAGAAAAAGAGCTGTCAGAAGAATGTAACTCTCAAATAATTGATCTACAGATCTAAATGCATTACAGGGGAACATCTTTGCACACTTATGAAACCAGTGGGCCCGATTCCTCCCTTTCCCAAATTGTAAATGCTGTAGTTGCACTTACATAAGGCAAGTACAAGTGAAAATCAGAAGAAACAAACCCGTGATGCTCACTGTATTTTTTTTTCTTGCTGACTTCCTTGAAAGCAAAGCGGCTGAGTCCGATGGCCGTGTCTGTTCACATAGGTTAAACAACCAAGAGGTGAAGATGCCCAAGCTGCTGGGCAGTCTGTGGTTGCCATCTGCTGGCCACACAGAAATACTACAGGAAAACAACGAAATGGTCCCATCTGTCGATCTTGCTTTTTTAACAGCATTTTTAAAGAATGTGCACATATTATCATTACTTCCTTTTGTTTCAGAGTTAGTAAGATCTATAAGATGTATAAAATATTCCAAGAGTCATTACATATACATGTAATTCTTCTCTTTTACGTTTTGCTTACAGAAATCTTCAATTATTGCTTTCTCCTCCACTCTCCTTTATGTAGCTTATGTAGCTTTATGTAGCTTTATGTAGACTAGCTTTAAAAAGACTTAAAAGTAGTTGCACGTAGAAGAGCAAGAGATTGTGAAGTGGTCTTCATCTTTTGTCTGGTAAAATGCCAGAACAGACATTGCCACCCTCATCACCCCTGCACCAGCACATCACTAGATCCTATTGAATCTAGCCATTTACTTTCACACAGTGTTTATTCAATGTGATGTCTAGGCACCTAATACTGAGGAGGCCAATAGCATCAGAAGAGGGACTGATGATACAGACACTCTGAGAAAGGCTAGTGACCGAGGTGTGATGCTAGTCAGGCTGCCATTCCATAAAATCTATGTAGGAGAGATTGTTTCCTTCCATTTTCCTATCAAAACCTCTGCAAAGGCTGTTTCTTTTGTATTCTCAAAATACCAATATACAAGCTTTCCATTCATTCTCCCCAGCTTCCCTATTTCTCTACCACCTTTTCAAATAACTTTGGCTTGTTCCAACAAAAGAACAAGTTGCTACTGGCAACATTTCTTTTTCAATCCCCCTCTGCAGGACCATCTAAAGGATTCATCCTGTGGGTTTAGAATGTAGAACACAGTTTCTCAAAGGACTAAATGAAATGCTATAGTAAGCCAGACTGCCTTTATTTAGACTCTTCAGGAGAGGAAGAAATTATTACATCTTTTGCTAAAATACTCATATAGAGCCTTCAGTCAGGTATGCACAGATATAATGCCATATTTCACTGGCACCCCTACAAGCATATAGCACTAGTCCCATCTGAGGTTGTAGGGTGCTCCTATAGCATGTGAAACGACACACATATTCTACAGAAAACAAACATAATTTTCTTCAGATGACCACATTTACACGTCTGTATGCAGAACACATCCAAAATTTGCATCTCCTTCTTAGCATCCATGAAAGATTCTGTAAGTTCTCATCAATGGGGTTTTTTCAGTAGTGTTTCAGCAGCAAAACCTAAAGTCTATGTCAATGTCACTACCCAACAGCAGCTGCTCAAGGGCAAGAACCTGTGAGTTAAACACTGTAACATTAAATACTTTGACAGGGCTGAATTCTATGTCATCAGTGAGATTTGGGCCAGACCTACTCACCTAATGCCACACAGCCTTTCACTTCAGTCTTCCACTGTGGAGGTACACAAAATGTGTTTGATTTGCACTTCTCGTATGGCAATTCAAGCATATTTGAGGAGATCTATTTCTTGATAATGATATCCAGCAATGAAAAACAGAATGAGACAGGGGTGGGACCTGCCCTCTCATCCCTGACATTCACTTGCAAAGGAGAAAAACACGTAGATATGGCAGGTCTTCTTAGAATCACTGATTTCATTGACCTCACACGTCAAGGTTGAGAGGCAGATGGTAAATTTAACTGAACCCAGCGGTGTTGGAATGATTAAGGTATCAGCAAGAGAAGAAGGAAAGGTCTTTACAATCGAAGCAATTAATCTTGTAGTGACTGAGGGAAGCAGTGGATCCCATAGATCTAATTTCATCCACCCTGCATCCTAGAGCCTCATTTCAATCAATTTAGTTTAGTGCTTTTTCCAAGTTACAATAGAATGATGCATTTTCAACATGAAAAGTCTTTGCAGAAGAGAGCTTTCCTTACACTGCTGAGTAGAACGACATGACTGAATTATCAAAGTAAATTTCTTTCTTCAAACAGTATCAAATTCATTGACTGAACAGGGGGAAAGATGTTAGCATTTCCTTTTCACATACAGTTTCAGAGAACTGATGACTTCTCTTTAGAGGTCAGGGCAGGAGAAAGCATTTTTCCCCTTACACTGCAGGACTTTCACATGAGTTATTTTAAAGAATTGTTTATTTCTTGCTTTGCCTTTCTTCAGCTTCTGTCTTTAATCTGAACTCTGTCCTTTGCTTGTATTTTTTTTCCACAGTTGCATATCCTTTTATTGCTCTCTCAATTGCTTTTTTTATCAGGAGGTTGAGTGAACTTCAATTTCTCCTTCACATGGTGACCACACAAAGTTCAGGAGTCTGATTTATTTCTGTATCATTCCAATTTCACAACAGTGCAGTTTGTTCTTAAAGAGACTAGAGAGAAAGACTGCTGTGATTTAGGCCAACACTACAGATTTGTAAGCAATATTGAAAATCAGTGAAGTATTTAGATATCTGTTTGGAGAAAGTTCATTTGAGCCACTGAGATATCCTTCAAGGAAGGACAATGCTTGAAATATGCAGAGTAGGGTGGAAGGACGATGACATGCACCCTCCCCACTATTTGTCAACAGCAGAGATTATGCTACAGTAAGTGGAAATTCCCTTGGTAGTATTTTTTTCTACTTGCACACAATGCATAACTGTCTTTGTCAAAACAACTTGCCTTTGCAGTAAGAGCATCTGCAAAGACTAAGAACAGGTTAGCTCATCAGCTGAAAGTCAAGGAATACACTTAAAGATTACTTAAGGAATACTACAGGCTTTAGATTCAAGGAAGTTATTGTCGTTTTGTACTCAGGACATAGAGCTGAGAAATCAGAGACCTTCCTGTCTACTACAGAGACCTCAGACAAGCCAAGAAAACTCTGTACTTCAGACTCAGCAAGGATTAAACAAAGTACCCTGCATAAAGCATTTCAAACTACCTGGGAGAAACAGGCCAAGTATTCTAATTTCTTTATATAATAAAAAGTATGAACTTTCTAACCACAGAATTATCCTGAATAGAAAAAACTTGAAACAGACACTGTGAACTTCTGGAGCAAATAGTTATTTCTTACATCTTACCACAGAAAATTCCACTGAGAATTATTAGCCTCCCGTTTCTGAGAAAACAAAATTCACAACAGGAAACTATTAAAAAAATAAGCTTCATACTTTGCATTACGATGCAATCTCACAACAAACACAAATGTCCACATAACAGTGGTGCCTATTTTTAACTTGTTTTTAAAATTTAAAGCCATCATGTCTTGCTCACCAACAGAACTGAAATGGATCCTCGCTTCTTACTACACATACTAAATCCTTTCCAGCTGCAAGAGAAGATCTTAAAGAATACATAGCTACCAGACAAAACTGCCAAAACACATATAACGCTGATAACCACAGCCATACCACTATTCTGTAAAATTCAAAGAATACATATTGGCTAGCTGTGACTCACCATCAGTAAACAAAGGTATTTAACAGGCAATACAAGATAAATCTGTGTAGGTAAATACAGAAAAAAACCTTCTTATCCTTTGCTTCTGTAGCATGCAGAAATGAGGTTATTAGTAGGCTTCAGAGCACTCCAGTGCAGCTATGACAGCAAAAATTGTCAGGAAGCTCATCTTAAGGAAGCTTCAATATGACTAAATTGCAGCTGATTGATATCTCAGAGCAGAAAGGCATGTTTTTTTATAACACCTAAGAGGATTTCCACGTGTGCATCATTAATTCTGTTCCATTCTCCTTGTTTTCTACACTATCTCAGTCTTTAGAAGCTAAAAGAACCTCCAGAAGAGTCTGAGCTTGTTCAGTGTGAAAAATCAATGCCCCGAGAAAGTTGAAAACAGCCACAGAAGAAATTGCCTTTCTGTAAAAGCTTACTCTCAATCCCTTGAAAGATTCAAGGCAATTCAGCTGCATTGGAGTTTGCTCTGCATTATGGTGACGTTAGCACAGGGCAGCTTGGGCTGATTTAACATTCTGCTGCTGTAAAAGAGGCAGATACTCCCTGGGTCACCTTTTGCCATGTCTGCAGCTTGTCTACCTCTTCCACAGGCCAATTTAACACCATAATTAATCCAGCAGCAAACTTCAGTTGAGAGAAGTAAATACACTTCTGTGACACAGTGATGAAGCCTACTAAATCCGTTCATAAGCAGACCAGTGAGTATCTCAACTGAGAGAGAACTGACCTGTGAAGCCAACAGCAGGAATACACAATGAAAGTTTCCTCATCCAGTATGGCTAGCTGCTAAACCACTGCAGGCATCTTTACTTAGCTTTATCCTTCTGTATCTTGATGAGATGATCGCTATCACAATTCAGAATTACCTCAGGTNATGTCCAATGATAGGACAAGGGGCAATGAGTACAAGCTGGAACATAAGAGGTTCCAAATAAACACAAGGAAGAATTTCTTCTCTGAGAGGAAGATGGAGCACTGAAACAGGCTGCCCAGATGGGTTGTGGAGTCTCCTTCTCTGGTGACATTAAAAACCCACCTGGATGAGTTCCTGTGTGACCTACTCTAGGTGGCTCTGCTCTGGCAGGGGGGTTGGACTAAGTGATCCTTCGAGGTCCCTTCTAACTCTTGAGATTCTGTGATTCTGTGATAGTTATTTCTGACAGAGCAACTAACTTCATCATTCAAGACAGAATGGAGTTAACATAAGAGCACACCTGTGCAGGCAATTACTATGGTCAATCCATTCCTGTTTTCACTAGAGCATAACAATGGTTTCCTTTGGAGAGTTTTAAGAGCTGGGAGAGTTGGAAAGAGGACACAGAAGAAACTCAAGAGAGAAGGAGGACAAAATAAGCGAGTCATTGCAATAGTGGCAGCTCTGCCATTCAGCAGAAGGAATGTTATCACAGCAATGTAAATACTCTACAAGTCTCTAAGTGCATAGCAAAGGGACAAGGAACAAACCCAACATGGAAAGATAATAAACTCAACTACCAAAAATTAAAATTGGGGAGAAGTTTACATGGGCTTTTACCATTGCTCAGTGCTTCATGTAGGTGCAGAAGCACCATTCTGATTTCTTTATTACTCAGACCTATAGGGAGAAAGACACTTGGCACCTTGCAGATGGGATGTTTAAGAACAGCAGTGATGTGAAAATTAAAGCAGCCTAATTTCTAGGCCTCTGAGAAAATTTTATCTATGCAGTTTCTATTGCAAATATGCAAAGAGTATATAGAAGGGGAAAGGAAAACATGAGATATAAACCTGCTGATTATCTGCCTGCCTTATATTATACAAGTGTGAAGTTGGTATTTTGAAGTTTGAAAATATGAAGAAAGAATAAAGTGTAAGAAAAGTTTTCTAGGTGAAAAGTCTTCTAGGTTTCATTTCCTGCTCTTCTCTTGACATTTTACAACAATACATCTAATTTAATTTATGCATGAAGCATGTAACAATAACTTCTATCAGAAAACCTTCAAATTTAATTAGTGAGTGGTTCTATAGCATAATAGAGACTTGGAACTCATGAATTTCTTTACTTTTTTCATCATAAATTATTTAATCTTACAGAACTCTGGGGACTCAGGCAAGTCTTAATTTCATTATTTGTATCATGACTTTGTAAAGAGAAACACAGACTTTAACATTTACAAAGCAGACCACATATTAATCCACAAGTGGCTCTCCATTAAAATCCCAGAAGCATAGAACAACGTTAAAAGAGACACCAGGAGGTCAGTGCAGAACAATTCCCGCTCAAACAGAGCTAACATTCAAGTTAGATGATGTTGCACAGGGCATTGTTAAGGTGATTTGAAAAGCTCCAATAATTTATCTGCTACATCTTTAAGCAGCTTGTTCTAGTGCTTACAGCAGTGTTACTGCCACACTAAACTGGTTCTTTCTCCAGTGGGTTGTAAGTGTTATTTATTGGTTTCACCTTCTTTGCTTTATTCTCTAACCACAAAAGTTTGGAAGCTCCTGTCCCAGTCACCTATCAAACTGGCTTTGTGACTCAGAGACATGAAAGGCTACTGAAAAAACAGCCACTGAGACAAATTTTCCCCACTTTTTCCCAAATTTCAAACCTGAGTAAATTCACTGTACACATTTGGTAGTTACATCAAGAGCCTTCAATACAAACATTCATAAGCCTTATTTGCAGTAAACTAATGTGACAAGATTTTTATATGCTGAAGGGCTAGCAAAGAATAAAGTAGTAATTTTTCAGGTATATCAAAAGAAAATACCACAGAAGTTGATCTTCTTGCATCTGTTGTTTAAACAGTACCTTAACAACTACATTCCTCAACACCTTGCAAGTACAGATTCTACCTAAAATAGTCACATGACATTGCTCTTAATTGGACTTAAGGAAAACTCTGTCACGATGGACATACTCCTCACTGGGTGGAAACCTGGCTGGATGGCCTGGCCCAGAGATCTTTGGGGAATGGAGTTAAAAGCAGCTGGCAACTGGTCACCAGTAGTGTTTTCCAGGGCTCAGGGCTGGGGCCTGTTTCATCTAACATCTTTATCAATGACCTGGATGAGGGGATTGAGTCCACCTTCAGTAAGTTTGCAGGTGATATGAAGCTGGGTAGGAGTGTAAATATGCTTGAGGGCAGGAATGCTCTTCAGAGGAACCTGGACAAGCTGGATTGATGGGTCAAGGCCAATTGCATGAGGTTGAACAGAGCCAAGTGCCAGGTCCTGCACTTGGGCCACAACAACCTCGTGCAATGCCACAGGCTTGGAGCAGAGTGGCTGGAAAGCTGCCCAGATGTAAAGGACCTGAGTGTTCATTGACATTGGTTGAACATGAGCCAGCAGTGTGCCCAGACAGTCAAGAAGGCAAATGGCATCCTAGTTTGTGTCAGAAATAGTGTCACCAACAAGACCATAGATGTGACTGTCCCCCTATACTCAGCACTAGTGAGGCTGCATCTCAAATGCTGTGTTTTACGCCCCTCACTACCAGAAGGACATTGAAGTGCTGAAGTGTGTCCACAGACAGGCAATGAAGCTGGTGAAGGTTCTGGAGCACATCTGATGAGTGGCTGAGGGAGCTGGGGATGTTTAGCATGGAGGAAGCTGAGGGGAGACATGATCACTCTCTACAACTTGAAAGGGGGTTGTAGCAAGGTGGGGGAGTTGTTGCAAAGTGGAGGAGTTGTAGCAAGGTAGGGGTTTGTCTGTTCTCCCAAGTAACAAGTGATAGGACAAGAGGAAAAGGGTTGAATTTGCAGCAGGGGAGGTTTAGATTGTAGATTAGAAAAACTTATTCACTGAGAGGGTTATTAAACAGTAGAAGAGTTTGCCTAAGGAGGTGGTGCTGTCCTCATCCCTGGATATACTTTAAAGATGTGCAGACGAGGTGCTGAGGGACACAGTTTAGTGGTGGGCTTGGCAGTGTCAGATTAGTGGTTGGACTTGATCTTAAAGCTCTGTTCCAAACAAAACAATTCCATGATTATATGATAAATGATACGTAAAAGGCTAATCCTAACCAAAACATTGCCTAAGATTTTAATCTCAAAAAGCAATAAGTTTTTTTCTTCCTCTGGATGAAGTGGAAAAAAATAATTTCACTTTGGCCTCTTCAAGAAGCTGCTTGGAGGAATCTCATGGGATAAGATCATAGATGGTATAAGTGCCCGAAAGAGCTGGTTGGTCTTCAAGCACCACTTCCTCCAAGCCCAGGATCAGTGTGTCCCCATATGTAGAAATGCAGGAAAAAGAGGCAGGAGGCCTTCATGGATGAACAAAGCTCTGCTGAGACAACTCAGGGAGAAAGCAGCAATCTATGAGAGGTAGAAACAGGGTCTGACCTCTTGGGAAGAGTATAGGAACATGGCCAGAGCATGCAGGGGTGCAACAAGGAAGGCTAAAGCCCTTTTAGAATTAAATCTAGCCGAGAAAGTTAAGGAAAACAAGAAGGGGTTTTTCAGGTACATCAGCAGCAAAAGGAAGATGAGAGGGAACGTGGGCCCACTGCTGAACACATAGGGTGCCCTGGTGACCAAGGATGCAGAGAAGGCCGAAGTACTGAATGCCTACTTTGCTTTAGTCTTTACAGCCAAGGCTGGCCCTCGGGAAGCCCAGTCCAGCAAGGATAACAGGATGGCCTGGACAGCAGAGGACTTGTTCAACTTGTTGAGGTCTTGTTCAAATCTTCATCAACCTCGATGAGGGGATAGAGTGTTCCCTCAGCAAGTTCCGTGATGGTACCAAACTGGGAGGACTTGCTGATTCCCCAGAAGGCTGTGCTGCCATTCAGCAGGATCTCGACTGGCTTGAGAGTTGGGCAGAGAGGAACCTCCTGAGGTTCAACAAACAGAAGTGCAGAGTCCTGCATCTGAGGAGGAACAACCTCATGCATCAGTACAGGCTGGGGATCCACCTGCTGGAGAGCAGCTCTGCAGAGAGAGACCTGAGAGTCCTAGTTGACAATAAACTAACCATGAGCCAGCAATGTGCCCTCATAGCCAAGAAGGCCAAAGGCATCCTGGGATGCATCAAGAAGAGTGTGGCCAGCAGGTCGAAGGAGGTTCTGTTTCCACTCTACTCTGCCCTGGTGAGGCCTCATCTGGAGTCCTGTGTCCAGTTCTGGGTTCCTCAGCTCAAGAGGGAAAGAGAACTTCTGGAGAGAGTTCAGTGCAAGGCCACCAAGATGATCAGGGGACTGGAACATCTTCCTTATGAGGGAAAACTGCAGGAACTGGGGCTGTTTAGTCTGGAGGAGACTGAGGGGGGAATCTCAATATTTAGAAGTATATAAATGGTGGATGTCGGGAGGTGGGGACATCCCTTTTTTCTGTTGTATCTAGTGACAGGACAAGGGGTAATAGGATGAAGCTAGAACACAAAAAGTTCCATTTAAGCATAAGAAAAAACTATGTTACTGTTGAGGTGAGGGAGAACTGGCACAGGCTGCCCAGGATGGTTGTGGAGTCTCCTTCCTCGGAGGTCTTCAAGATCTACCTGGACACGCTCCTATGCGAACTGATCTAGGTGGACCTGCTTCTGCGGAGGGGGGTTTAACTGGATGATCTTTAAAGGTCCCTTCCAATCCCTCCCATTCTATGATTCTATGAATTCCCAACATCCTCCATAGCTCAGAAATAAGAGAAATAACTTGTAGTACTTTGGTTAGTAGAAGATTTTCCACTAAAGCACATAGAGAGGAGAAGCATTAACTTTTCCTTGTTTTGCTTTACTGAACATTATTTGTTTAGTGAAATGGCTTTTCCTGCAAAGTGACCTACAAGATTCTATATAGGAAGAAGCATAACATTTTATCCATTTATCATGACTGTAATTTGTTCTTGAATAAATCTTTCTTATGGCCTTTGGCTGCTGCTATTATGGATTTAATGGTCATAATGTCCTGCCCAAGCTGAAGGCATACTAGAAGACAATATATAAAATGTCTCAAAGCAGTAATTCAGAGTTTCTAAGTGGTGTGGCCAGGTCAATTAGTTTCAGAGCACAGAACAGCATCAAACTTTTGACAATGTTCCCATCTCAGTTTCCTTACTGTTCCTTTCCATCTTATTTAACTTGAGTAAGTGAGGCTATAAACCACTGGGATTAAATCTCTCTGCGATATGAATTGAAAGACAAGATACACTTTTGCTCAGCGCCTAGTCCCATGGTGCTTCATTAACTTAATTTCCAAGTGCTTTAAACAGAAATTAGGTGATCTAAGAGCTCTTCCAACTTCCTATGTCCAAAGGTGCCCTGGCCATATTAATCTTTTTAGGAATACCAGAAGACTTGGCCATTCTTCAGCCCACTTAAACACTGCATTGATTTCAGTTTCCATCAATGAGCAGCAGTGTTGCAGCAAACATGGGGATGTAGATGGAAAATAGACCGCTGGGTAGGAGTACAACCTTCCACTGTGCTCATTTCATGGGTAAAGCTGGACATTCCAGAACGATATCCACAACAGTCATCGTTCTGAGGGAAACTTGGAAGACATCTGGGTTTGACTTGACAATGTTGCTGATGACTCCACTCAACATATCACTGAAAGCGGGGCTTTTGCACAAAAGGGTCAGACTGTGAAGGATTGTATATAGCAAGAGACTGGACTAAAATCACAAATAATGGTATTTTTTTAGCATCCTTCTGGTCATTTGGAGTTTGTTTCTTAAAAAGTTTCCAAGCATGCTCCTGCTCTATCATTGGTGTATTGCTCTTTGTAGCCAAGACTTTTGCATTCCACAGGGCCCATCTAGTGGTCATGTACTAAGATGTCACAGTGCAATGGGTTTTGCAGATGACATCAGTAAATGTCCAGTGTCTGTAACCTGGGTTTTGTTTGCATCAACAAGTACTATGGTGCAGTAGGAGCAGTCCTGTGGAGCACTTGCATCTGTTGTTGAGAACAGACTGCCTGTAATATATGCAGACATGGGCACAACATAACTACAAACTTAAGTCTTAAACATCAGCTGTCTTCATAGCTGGCACCAGAGTGAGGATTCTGAGGATGAAAATCTGTGCAGAGCCCAGGTGGTCACTTCTGCATGCAAAGTTCCTCTCTCTTCATGACCTTAAAGGTACAGTCTCATCTCAAATTTAATGATCAAACTGAATGGAGGGGCTTTTCCAAAATTAGACAGTGGAAATTTTAAGAAATGTAACAGAAACACTACAAAATCAATTGTGTACAAAGATTGAGACAGCTGAATCACACCAGCAGCTGGAGTGAACCCAAACTCTTTGAGGTTGTATCTCCATAAACTGTAAAGAAACACAGAGCAGAGAAACAGACATCCAGTAGTCAACCTACCTCCTGGTAAACTCATCTTCAGGGCCTCTCCAAAGAGTCTTTACAGCCTTTCAGGACTGTTAGACATTTGGGTATTTCATAAGATAAATCTCTTAGAATAGCAGTTTTTACCTTTTTTTCCCTGACACCTGCCACGCTGGTGATGCCCACTCTGGTGTGTGCTCTGTGGAGGACAGCACAGCACATGCCAAACAGCCACGGAGACACTGGCGTCAAAACCATCGCCTCCTCACACTTCGTAGCTGGTTCAAAGACATTTGGGCTAGCGGGATGGGTAGCTGGGAGATTCGGGGAGAGAGGACGCAGGCAGAAGGGAGGTGTGCACGGCCGCACCGACCGACGGACCTCAGCGGTACGTGTCTCTCCACATCCCCAGCCCCAGCCCCAGCCCCAGCCCCAGCCGGGCGCCATGGCGGGGGCGAGCGGAGCCCTCGCGGGCTGCCCCGGGGGGGCGTCGTGCGGCCGGGCGGAGGCCAATGGCCGGCGCCAGCCCATCCCATCCCATCCCATCCCATCCCATCCCATCCCATCCCACCCCCCGCCGCCTCCGGGCCGGGCCAGGCCGCGGCGGGACTTGGGCCGGCAGCGATGGGGACGTCGCTGGGTAGCGTGGCGGAGCTTGCCGGCCCCAGGGCAGCCAGCGGCCGCTTCTGGGCTGTCGTCCTGGGAGCAGCGACGGGGCTCTTCCTCTTCGGGTTCTTAATCGGTACCGTGCACACCCCTTGCACCGGGGGGCTCTGCCGGCCCTCACAGGCGGGGGCGGTCGCTGTGAGCCGTGCGGGGGGAAGGGGCGGGCGGGTGCCCGGGGGACCCAGGCTCTGCAAGCCGGCGCTTCGTCCCTTCGCGCCAGGCAGGTGCAGCCACAGACCCCGTGTGGGATCGCCAGCTGCTCCGCAGGAGAAGAGGTCTTTGCGTTTTCAACTTGGTTTTAGATTTCCTTTAGAAAAAAAAAACAAAACAAACCCACTGTGAGCAAGAGAAGAGGCGCGGCGTTTGTGCGCAGGGGTCCGGAGACAAGCCCCTGAATCCGCTGCCGCGAAACCGCGCCCGCCCCAAGCAGAGGGGCGGGAGGGCGAACACCGGGCTGGGGGAGCGCTGGCGGGAGGGGTGGGCTGGGCTGTACTGCCCCACCTCCCCACGGGACAAACAGGCAGCCCCGCGGGCTGCTGGCACAAGAGATTTCCCTTCCCTGCTTCCACTCGGGTTCACAGATGGGTCAGAATGTGTTTGGGGAGAGGAAAGAGAACAAAAGAGTCACTTGTATTTCGAAATGCCTTTGTTGTGTGCTTGGGGTTCGTGCCGCTGGGAAGCCCTGGCTGAATTCCTCTGTCACGAGGAAGGAGTTGTGCCAGCAACCAGTGCCTTGTAGGTGCCAGCTCCTTACCCCGCAATCAGCTCCCCACCCCTTCACTCACTTGCACAACCCGCGTAACTGCTGCTGTGTTTGCACTGAACTTGTCTGGTCTCAGACTTAAGAATAAAAACAGATGTCAGAAACACTTTCTTTCTAGCCAGGTGTTCCCCTCATCACTTACTCTGGTAATGCCTGCACAGTTAAGGGAAGGATTCCAGAATAAGAGCCAGACAGACCAAAGAGTGAGAAAGGAGTTACAAGACATCTGTTCCTTACGAAGGGTGTCAGTTGCATTTCTGTAAAGCTGAGGGCTTATTACTGAGGTGGCTGTTATGACTTGACATGACTGACAGCATGAAGTTTTGGTGCTACAGGATGATAAGACACTTAGCATCTAAAGTCAAATAACGGTAGTGATTAAATACAGTATATTAATTTATTCCCCTCAATATCTACCCAGGTAAATAACTTATCTTGCTGCGTGGGGCACTGCTACTGCTATCACTGTGCAGCCTGTATTAGGTTGTGAGTGCTTGTCAATGTCAAGATAAAAACACTTGTAAAAATACACAGTGAAACCAAAGAGAAATGCTGCGTGTCATGGGAATACTGCTCTGGTGTTTTTACTGTTGTATTTTGGTTTATTGTACAGGGTGGGTTGCAAAATCTGCAGAAAAGAAGACATCCATGAGTCCTCATGAAGACATAAAGGCAGCATTTATGGCTGAAATGAAAGCTGAGAACATCAAGCAGTTTCTTCGGTAAGCAGTGTGTAGACTAAATCAGTCTAAAAAAAACCAGAAAATTCAAGCAGGAGCCAGCCACCAGACAAAGGATAGTGTGCTGGTAGTCCATCTCAGGTCCTCTTGTTTGTGTTGGAAAGAGCTGGAGAGTTGTCAGTAATCTCAAGTAATCAAGAATTGGTGAAGCTCTTCCTCAGTATTTGGTAAATGATCGTACAATGATGTAGAGATTCAGCCTTATGTGTACTTTTTCAGTGGTTATCTAATATTGTGTTTATGGAAAAATCATTCACTTCAAATTAGGCTATATGAATGAACTTAAATCAGGAGAGACTAAATGGAAAATAGTGGAGCACATCCACGTGAAAGAGAAGAAAATCATACCAGTGTTTAAGCCTTTTGTTCTTCTCGCAGCTGAGGCCTTAAAACCTTATTGCTACACTCCCTTCACACCCTGTGAAATGTGTTTATCTGTCACCATTTGGACCTTGTACTCACTTTCATGAAGCACGATATGTCTCCAAGCTCTCTCCCTCTGCACAGTGAACAGCTAGAACGGACATAGTAGATACCAGTTAGTCATCTGATGGTGCATTACAGAGTTCAGAATAAATCTAATCATCTTAAAGCTTTAGAGTCTTTTTTAAAACCCTGGGTTTTTTTCCCCAATATTTTCTTTCATTTCATCAAACCTTTAGATTGAATTATTTTAAATATACTTTGCTTCTTTTATTAAGTCCTACAAGCAAAGCTACTGATTTTTGGTTCTGAAAAATCAATCAATGGAACACGACTATACTGATATTTTAAAAATCTATTGCCATTTAATTAATATAATTAATTTCTCAATTTTTGTGGCTAAGAAGCTGTAACTACAAAGAAGCTAGTCCAATCCCTCTGCAGAAGCAGGTTCACCTAGATCAGGTCACACAGGAATGTGTCCAGGCGAGTCTTGAGGACCTCCAAGGAAGGAGACTCCATGATCTCCCTGGGCAGCCTATTCCAAGGAAGGAGACTCCACACCTTCCCTGGGCAGCCTGTTCCAATGTTTGGTGTATAATACTGTATAGAAATGTTCGGTATATAATGTTGTGGCAGTCACACGAATTTTCTTTAAGTCCGCTTGCCACAAGCTGTTGCAAGTAAGTTAGTTGGAAAGTACATTCACTTTACTGTATAATAGTAATATCCTAGATGGTATAAACATTGAAAGCTGAAGACTTAGATTATTTTTACAGTCTTAACCTGTTTTTTGCCTCCTTCAAAGTTAACTGTTGTTAAGCAACTCTGTAAAAGGACTACTTGCTGCCCTCTAAACTCTTTGTCTCTAAGCCAAAAAGAGCCATTCTACTTCACTGTCATGCAGCCAGTTCTGTTGAAATATGGCAGATATTTAGACACTGCTCAGAACTGCAGGTACAGGCAGTCAACAGATGAGAAGAAGAAATTAAGAAAAACCACAATATTCAGTTAGATAGGAATATAATACAGGAGAATGCTGTTGCATAAGTAAAATTTTGATGAAAACATGAGACTAAAAATGTTCCTAACTCATACAGAAAACATCTATTGATTTAAACAATAACATACAACTGTGCTCTTTGTTTAGTACGTCATCTAGAAAATAGTGCTATCACTGTAGCAGGGCCTTTTAGCACATTTTTGGTACTGAATGTTGATATTATCAGAGAAATATGACTTCATCTAGTAGCATTTGGCTGCTTAGGACTTTGAACTTGTCTAGTTGGAAGAAAAGGAGCTTGAATGATCTTGTTACTCACTGCAGCTTCCTGAGGAGAAAGGAACAGAGAGGTGCTGGTATCTTCTTCATTTTATACAGTGATAGGACGAAGGGAATGGTTCAGACTTGCACCAGAAGCGGTTTAGACTGGGCATTAGGTAGCATTTCTTTACCAAGAGAGTGATCAAACACTGGAACGGGTTTCTTAGAGAGATGGTCAATGCTCCAAGCCTGTCAGTGTTTAAGAGGCATTTGGACAATGTGCTTAATAACAGGCTTGGTCAGACAGTTAGACTAGATGATCATTGTAGGTTCGGTTCTCTTCTATTCTATTCTATTCTACTCTATTTGTATAGTTCTTTCAAAGTACTTAATGGATTTGTTCTCACTCCAACTCAGCATTATTTTTTTTAGCAATCTTATACCCCTTCCTTGTCAAAGATCCAATTTCATTTATTAATACCAACTGGTGAGATACATACTTCTGGAGCATGTTAATGGCATGGTCATATGACAGGATGAGGAAATCATGATGACAACCTCATTCAGCTCACTTCACCACTGGGCTTTCTCAATGGTCTGGACTATTGAAAAAGTTGTTGCTGAGACAAGTTGCCCTCTATTTCTTTGTTTTTCACACTACATGACTTTGAAGTCACAAGCTGTTGAGGTGTTTTTGTTCCTTGTTTGTAAGTCACTGTGAACTCACTCTCACTTTATTTGCAATCAGGACACATTCAGAGTGAACATTTAGATAAATCAGTATTTGGCCAAAATTAATTAAAATAGTGGGATCCAAGGAGAATGTCCAGTTAATGAAAAGCAGGGATCAGAACAATCATGCACATTTCTAAATTTAATACACACAAATAATTATCATTCTTTTATCACTTCACAAGGAACATCAGTCTCATTATGCATAGGAGTGACTGTCCTAAGATCACCCAGAAGACAAGGACTAAAGCAAGGACAAGTCCCTTAAGCTGATGTCATCATGCTATTCTTTCTAAGCCATGCTGTGAGGAAGATCCAAACACTTTTGATGGTTCAGGACAGACTGAACCCCTTTACCTTTATGGGTAAAACAGACAAAAGCATAGGTGCAGAGGATTTTGGGTCCTTGTTTCTCTGGGTACATCTTGTAATCTCTAGAGGGTTTGTTTCCAGTTGATTATAAACAGCAATGCCTGATCCTGATTCGTTGCTTCTTTTTCTAGCAATTTTACACAGCTTCCTCACTTAGCAGGAACAAAGGAGAATCTGCACCTGGCACAGCAAGTCCAAGCTGAGTGGAAGGAGTTTGGCTTGGATTCTGTTCAGTTGGTTCATTATGATGTCTTACTCTCTTACCCTGATGACACTAAACCCAACTACATCTCGATAATTGATGAGCATGGAAATGAGGTATGGAAAACATACATTTTTCCAAACAGGGAATAAAATCACCTTTGTACACCTAGGAAGTCGGAGAGGGAAAGCTGTTCTCTGTTGATGGTGTTGGGCCTGATCCAAAGTATATATAAATCAGGGATTCCTGTTTGCTTTTATATTTTGTATCTTTATTTTGCAGTGTATGTGCTAGGAGTGCTAATAATTACCCCAATTTGTGTATTCATGTGACATATGTGGATTAAATGAGAATTATTTAAGAGAATTACTTCATGTAATTCAATTAGTTTAAAATTATTCTGTTACTCAGAAAGAGGAAAGCAACCATGGTCAGCATCATTATTCACATTGCTTCATTATACAGTTTTGGTGATTGTGCTAAATTCAGTTAATTGAAGCTTAGGCCTCGAGATGTACTATAACAAGTAATGTCAGTTCATTACAGAGCAGCTCTAGTGCTCATAGAAGCTCTAGGAATAAGCTGAATGCAAATGTGTTTCACTACTATGGTGTAACCTGCTCTTACCTACTATACTGAGATCACTTTAAGGCACTCTGTGTTTATTTGAACAGGATTCTATGTAAAGAGTGGAGATGGGATTTATAAGAGCACACATTGAACCTGCATCCTCAAAAGGATGTCCAGTGCTTGTTAATGTTTTGACTCCTCCTCATTTAGAGTTCTAAAACTAGAGTCCTTTAAACTGCAAGTGCATATGAAATGTGCCTGGATAGATAGTACTTTTTCCATATGGCCTTGTTTACTTTTTTTCCCCACTAGATTTTCAACACATCATTATCTGAGCCTCCTCCTCCAGGATATGAGACTGTTAGAGACGTGGTACCACCCTACAGTGCCTTTTCAGCCCAAGGAGTGCCTGAGGTAACAGAGGAAAATAGTAAAATAAGTAGAAGTAGGAACAGAAGTGGAAATAGAGACAGAAATAGAAGTAGAAAAGATGGAATGCCTTAGTGTAGTGTAACATACCACAGAATAACACTGAGCAATACAGAATAACCTGGGTCTTAGGCTTTAGTGACAAATCAGCAGTAGGAAAGATGTCATAGCTCTGATTTATTGGGAGTTTTGTGATAGAGCAATGTTCAAACTGAGTAGTCATACATATATGTTTAATTTTTCTTTCTCTAGGTTGAGTCAGAGCTGCATTTTGTTTTTACCTTTTTCCTTTAAAAATATGGCAATGAATCTTCAATCTTGTCAGTTGCTGTTAGCTTCTCCAGATATTTCTGTGACTATACACCATTGTTTCTCATCTTTGTGAACAAATAAGACTTATTTTTATGTAGCCAAATGAACAATCTAATTGTCAAAGTGCTGCTTGCTCAAGGCTCACACCGACAGGTGTAACAGCACAGCATACAGTATGCTTGAAAATGGCTTTTGCTAGCATTTCTAGCTGTCTAGTAAGTTGCTGTCATCTGAGTTTAACACTAATCCTTTGTATCTCGTAGTACTGATGGTACCAGCCAATGGGCTTTCTTTTATAAAGCTGACCTGTGTAACAGGAGTTTACTATCCTATGGTCATTAGTGGTTTCAATTAATATTTTGTAAGGTTAGAATTTTTTTGGTGGTGTTCTTATTGTCTTTCCTGTATATATAAAAAATAATTCAGGTTGGAAGGGCCCTCTGGAGGTCATCTAATGCAATGCTCTCACTCCTTCTAACAAGGCTTTTACTTATGCAGTCCAGTACTAATGTCTTGTACTTTCCAAAGTTAATGAGCTGTGCAAGTTCACAAAAGGTATCCTGTATTAATTTGCCTCAGATAACTTGATGCTGGCAAACCATGCAGATAGTCTATATCCTAGGACATGAGAGCTTTGAATGTTTCAAGAATTGCAGTGGTAATTTTGGAACATAATTTCAGGTAAAATTAACAGGTTCTGACTTTATAACATAGAAGCCCTAAAGAAAGACAGAATAGCCTCACTGTTTTATTGGTTCCTGGAGAGCTACAGTAAGTGATAGAATGTGGGAAATAAGTTTAAGAAGCTGCAGCTTCTTAAGAAAATTATTTTATTCTAATTAAATATAAGAATTTTCTTCAAAAATCAGTAACTAGAAGACAGATTGTCTTTTTAAAATCCAGTGCTTGTGTTCACCTTATTACATAACACTGACAAAAGCTCAAGGTGTCTTGCTGGCACTGTTTGTAATAACTTTCTGCAATGAGCAGTTGTGTGCACCTGTATTACAAACAGCTCAGGTGGGAGCTCAGCGGCAGAAATACTCAGTGGGTTCAGGACTCTTCTGATCTCTCCCAGGACTGTTAATATATTTTATATTAAAAAACATTCTATTAAAAAGCAGAACCAAGGTGTGGAGAGGGACGTTTAGAATTTGCCAAGTGCAACCATCAGTCATAGATTCTCTTCCTGCTCATTCATTTTGTGAATTATTCCTGCACAAAGCTCAAAGTTCAATGAAGGGAGAAGGCTGTAAGGTACTTGCATCCCACAGAATCAGTCTTAAGGGTTGCAAGGGACCTCAAAAGATCATCTAGTCCGACCCCACCCTACCAGAGCAGGACCTCCACACAGGAAGCCGTCCGGGCAGATGGGTAGGCCACCTTCCTGGAAAGGGGGAGAAATGGTCAAAATTCGTCATACTGAAAGAGGCCTGGAACACAGCTCACACGTTTTTCTGGGTGAATGATATGATCAAGGAGTTATGGAAGAGTTCCGTGCCACTAGCCCTATTACTTTTTCCTGCAGCTTCTTTCTAAAAATAAGTGGCAGTGACTGAGTTTTGAAGGTTAAATACTGTCCGAGTGGGACAGCAGGTACTTGCCTGCTAGAGTGAGACCCTGCAGAGATAAGAAGCAGCTCTCACTCATTTCAGGTTCCTATTAGATGAAAGATGGAATATATCCTAATCTGATATACAGATTTTCAAAAAATGTGTGGTGCATTTTAACTAAATCCCAGTAAATAGCTGGATGACATAGTTAGGTTTTGAGCAGAAGCTTCTTTTAACAGAAATAAATAGGAGAAAGCAGGCACAGTAATGAAGTCATATTCTGTCAGACATTAGTAGTAGTTTGGAACATTATCATCATAGATAATAGTAAAATTTTACTCTTTAAGTGATTGCAAAGTGTTCCCATCTATTTAATGATGGCCACAAGTAAGAACTGTGTGGGGGATCTCTGACTGTGCAAAAGGAGCACAAACAAGACATTTTAAGTTCACACTCTGTTCTCAAAGCTTGTATTTTGCAATAGTTTCATCACATCACTAGGAAATTATGATACAAAACTCAAAATGCTCTGATGAGACAGTTATTACATTGATACAATTCTTTGTCTTGTTAATGAAAGTTAAAGACGAAGAATTTTCAGAGATGCTAAAAGAATTTAATTAAGGAAGCCTGATTTATTATACAATATATATTGCCTGAATCCTCAAATAAGCACCTTTTAATGTAGTTTCAGAAGTCTAGAGATTGAATAAAGATGAATTATGCTGCTACACCAGTACAAATGCTATGAATACAGATTATATACTTCACATCAGATATAGTTATGAGAGCTTCTTCAGAAGATCAGAATTGTTCTTTTTGTTATGTGTTGGCATCTACTTAATCAAAGACATTCTTTAAAAAGCCCTGTAAAGTGTGAACAGGTTTTCATCATAAAAAGTTACACTCACGTTAGCTTGTTTTGCACTTCATTGTAGAACGAGGGCCTTGAATGTGACAGGTTGCTATTAATTGTTGTAATTTCATTTCTGCAATGATGTAAGCCAAACTATTGAAATCAACGGTTTTTTTGTGTTTGTCATAAATCATACAATAGCCTACAATATAGGTATCTTGTACAAGACATTCTAAAGAAATTAGAATAATGGAGGACCAAATTCTCCTTTGGCTTAATCCAAATAGACCAGAAGAATTGTCTTGATTTCAGTAGAGTTATACTTGATTTTACTGAGAGGGAAAACTGCTCCATAAATTCAGAGAGCCTCAGCAAGAGTAATCCTTGTGTTTGTGAATTATTCTCTGAACACCAAGGACCAGAATCTTATCAGGTGTGAAACTCTTTACCTTGTTTACATACATCCCGTTTTATTTCATTAATGTAAACTGAGTTAATTTTTCGTAATTTAAGAAGAAATTTCAGCTTGAGCTGATCACTGATAAAACCAGTACAGTCCAAATACTGTACCACAGTCGTATCAGGACATGCTGTATGCTGTTCACGTGAGATGAGCTGAATGTCTAGTCAGTGATTTTTATCAGTATAAGAGATGTAAATTTATACCTTTTTGAAATGAAATTGGAGACCACTCTGAAGATGTCTTGTAATATGGAGAAGTGCACTAAGAAAGAGTTTCCCGTCACCTAATTTTAGTTGTCTGAAATTGCAGCCTGTTCCCTAAACCAGTCTTTGGAGGTTTTTATAGGCATTTAGTTTAAAACTGTCTTTGAGGTACCGTTAATCAGAAGCATATCTGGAGGGCAATTTATTCCTTCCTAAAAAAGATGTTGAAAACAAATTTGCTCTGAGCTCTCCTGGAAGAGTTTAGTTCTCAGATAACTTCTCACCTCTTTACTGGCCATGTAGTACACTACAGAACCTTCTTAGACAATGCACACAACTTTCAGATAGCTGACATTAAGGAAGATGAATCATGCACCAAGTATTCAATAATATGATTGAAACACAGTCAAGAACAATACTTTATTCACATGCAAGGTATATTTATTTTGACATTCAGCCAACTATAGCTTCTGCTATATTGAATAAGAGTGGAGTCCTGAGAATTTCGTAGGATATTGGCATCACTCAATCTACTGCATAAAATACGATTGTAATTTACTGTGGGTCCAAAATACCTCCAGCTGTCCAAGACTGGCTACAGCTTAAACAAGAGAAGTAAATGCCATTCTCTGAGCAGAAGCCATAGCTCGACAGTCGCCATTGTGGACAAGGCAGTTTGGATAGTAAGGATCTAAATTCGTCAGGAGTTACTTGCCTACCTAGTTGTTTCATGATCAAAGGAAATTTTGTGCTGTAGCCAGTCCCAGAGTTCAGTGTTCCCAGCTTATTACCTTACTAGATCATGTCCATCCACCTTTTGACTTGATTATTGACATTCTTATTCCAAATTCTACCTCTTTCTGTCAGGGTGAGTTAGTGTATGTGAATTATGGCCGCACAGAGGACTTCTTTAAGCTAGAACGTGAAATGGGAATTAACTGTACAGGAAAGATTGTTATTGCCAGATATGGGAAGATCTTCAGAGGAAATAAGGTAATATCTTTATATACAAATATTGCTTGTCTTTCAGATGATTTCAAGAGACTGAAACACCTAAAGTGTTCTGGAGATTTTAGCATAACTGAATTTTCATAGAGCCGTGTTCAAAGATCATACTTTAGTAGAAGATATACATATTTGATATATATATAATACATCTATAGGATAAACATTGTAAAATATCACATATCGTTTTTTTGTTTGCACATTATAAATTGTCCTAAAATATTACTAACATTCTTGAGTAGTACACTCCAGCTCTGAACTACACTGTTCAGCTGGGCTTTAAGAGACCTATATTGTGTTTTCCTTATAATAGTTTCTGTATACCATATGTGGAAATTATTTTAAATTCTGTATTTGTTTATTCGGTGTCTCTATTATATAAATATTTTTTAAATACAGGTCTCTGCAAATTTCCATGACCTGACAGGAAAGGACATAAATTCTGTGCATATTTCAGGCATACATTTGAGTTATTTACTCAACAGGGATGTAAGAAGACAGTATTTTCATCTATATACATTTATATACATTTCAATGGTCAGTAGATTGTATTGATCTGGATGATGGAATATAAACTCAAGTTACAAAGTAATACTGGGAAAGCTGTTTTCTATGTCACTGTAGTTGTCTCCTAAGTAAAATTCAAAGCAACAGCAGACCTGTTACTTTCATGTGGAGCCTCATATCTGCATATATATTTTCAGGAAATTTTATGATACCAGACAGTTAGGAGCCTTTTACTTAGCCCAAGCACTGTAAAAGGCCTTAAGGAATAAACACTGTAATATATAATGATTTCTTTTGCCTCTTGAACTCTTGTGACAAACTATAGAGGACTGGATAGGGACTGTAGATGTGCTTTGCAGGTAAAGAATGCTGAACTGGCAGGTGCCAAGGGACTTATTCTGTACTCTGACCCTGCTGACTACTGCGCCCCAGGAACAGATCCCTATCCCAATGGTTGGAACCTTCCAGGTGGAGGAGCCCAGCGTGGAAATGTATTAAACCTGAATGGGGCAGGAGATCCCCTGACACCAGGTTATCCTGCAAAAGGTGAGTGACACTGAAGTCATGCTCTGAGGACCTGGTTCCAGGAAAGGAGCAGGGAGGTAATGTGGATGTTCTTTCACTTGGAACACCACACATCTTGGTTTTTGTGTTGCTCAGGAGAGGTAGCTTTGGGCTTTGTGTCAGTGGGCCATTTCTGTAAAAGGTACATGAGAGAAAGTGAGATGATGTTAAGGGAGCCATGCAGTACAGTGCTCAGCTGCTTAATTTCACAGACATACTCAAGTTAGCCCAGACATCATGACACAAGTAGTCAAAAGCTGAAGCCCATCACTTTTCTCTCTGCTTTTCATCGGTAGGTCAGCAAGGAGCCAGCCTGCACAGCTTAGATTTCTGTGCTGCAGTACTCCTTTCTGCAGGATCTGAAGTGCTTTCTCTCCACAAGAGACCCTACTGGCAGTTCTGAGATGTGTCATACTGGGACTCATCACCTGGCTGCACCTGAGGCTCTTAAGAAGTTGACAGCTCCCCACTGATTTGTCACCTTCACCTCATGCTTCCTCATCTGCTTATTTGAGCGCTGCCTAAGCTGTTTCATTTAGCTCATAACCCAGATCATTTTGACTGAAATGCATTAAGAACCACAGACACTTGAACCAGCATAACTGAAGGAGGCATTCACCTCAAGGAGAGCAGTCCTTAGTGATGGGGGGAAAGTTGCCTTTAGCCAGCAAAACGTGAGCTGGAAGAGCATATATGTTCACAGTGGCAGCATGGCAAGAGCAGACCATGAGTAAGATTTTTGATTCCTTATGCTGGAGTTGGTGATCTCATAGATGAACTCCTGTCTGCCTCTCTCAACAAGGGTCCCTGTGAATGTTGTATCAAGGAAAAACTTCCATATCTACTGGCTTGCAAATCTAAAATTTTGTCCATATGGGGAAAATTCTCATTTGTAAAAAATCCCATGATTTGTATTTGAACTTTGTCAGAACAAAACCTAGGCTTCATTTTGTTTAAAAAACAGCAAAACAGAACATTCAGTCACCCAAAGTATAAGATTTTATCTGCATCTCTTATCAACTGGCAACATTTTTTAAGTTCCCCTGTGAATGTGCCAAGCAGCAGACTATGGTCTCCCTCTTTGTTCTTGTTCTTTATCTATGACTTAGCCTGAAGTTCTTTCACATGGAGAGAAATATTTCTATGTAAAAGCATTTCAACACAAAAAAATTAATAATTTAAAAAATTCCAGCCAGCTCTAAATACCTGACTGCAGACACTATGGGAGAACCTTTGTTAGTGTCTCTCTGAAAACATGTTGATAAAGCATAGAGAATGAAATCACTGATGAAATGTCGACCCTTTGAGGAGAGTGAAATGATTGTCGCTGTCTCCAGTGCCAAGACTGTGATATGAACTGTACAGATTCCTTCTGAGAATTGTAAATGTGAAAAGAGCTGTCTTTTGCTTTCAGAATACACCTACCGGTTAGACAAAGCCAGTGGTGTAGGTCTCCCAAAAATCCCCGTTCATCCCATTGGCTATCATGATGCTGAGTCATTGCTGCGGTAAGTGTATGGGAGACATGAGGAATTTTAAGCAGATTGTTTTTTGAAAGCTGTAAGAGCATTTGAAAAGAAAGAGAAAACGCTTTTGTGCTGTGCTTCTACTGTAGCTGTGGAAATAGTATATATTTGTAGTTAAGTTCTCTGTAGGAGGTGAATCTCTTACTGCACATTAGATATGTACAAAGTGATCTGGAAAGGATCATCTGTAATATATCATGATCAGTCAAGTATACTGAAGTTAGAAAGTGCTTCTCAATCTGAATAAAGGCAAAACTTTTTGAGGATGGCATGATATCTATCTTTTGGAAAACACCACAAATGAAACAATTCACTTTTCCAGGGAAATACTTGCTATGTATGTTTGGTGGGACAGTAGCTGTACTTAAATGAAGGCATGTGCTTTCTCTCATCAGATGTCTTGGGTTGCACATATATGAAATAGTGCTAGAGAACTAATATAAGGACACTGAGAAAACTGTGGATATTATAGGAGATTTAATAGACATGTACATGTCACTAAATGTACTTAATAAACATGCAAGTGACATGGCAACCAGCTTGCCAGAGGGTAGTGTTAAAATTCATAATTATCTTAATGAACCAGAGAAGTTCTCTGAAAAGACTAAAACGTGATTGAATTGGCAAGTGTACCATTCCCCTAAAAATGCAGCAGTAATCTGTACCAAGTGGAGAGATACAGAGATGGAAAGGCCAGGGTTGGCAACAGTACCACAGAAAAAAGTTTAGGGCAATAAGTGAACATAATCTTGGGTGTGTATTTATGTAGGAATTTTACATCTAAATCACATGAGCAATCATTCTACTTTGTCTTATGCCTCTTTAAATCTTGATTCTCTGTGCAGGTTTCTTCTCATTTATAGAAGCTATTTATTTTTATGTAAAGCAGAATTTTACTGTCTTTGGTGATTTTGCATACCTGAAGTTCATTAACACTCCTGTAGTGGTTTTCCTATTTCCTCTCAAACTTTTATTAACTAATATATCTCCAAACCCTCTTTAAAAAAAAACTTTATAGTCATCACTATTATGAGGATAACTGCTTCACAATGATAAAGGTAGAGGTTAAAAAACCCTCTTTTTTCCACTGACAGCTAGTAATGATAGATCAGCTTAATGTGTGAAAATATGGTGTAGCTAGATATTTCTCTTGAATAAATGGTAAATAATTCCAGAACTTGGTTTCAGTAATTATGAATGAAATTTAAATCCTCTAAAAATATTGGTCCCTTGCTTCCACTTTTGTCTTGAGAAGTCAAAACTTCTGGTTATTCCTGCTATCATCTTTTTATGTAAAATATATCAAGGACTTGAAGACATGCTGAACAGTTCTGTGGAATAAAGGTTGACTGAAGTATGCATTTACAGAAAAGGACATGCTTTCATTTATAATTAAGGTATTTTGCCTGAGAAGAACAAGAACATCCAGCATACTTTTTAATGTATTTATTTTTTTGCTTCTCACACGTTCATGTCAAAAATATAAATCCTTTAGAACGGGTGAATAAGGATGGATAATTGCAATCCACTGAACTTCCAATTGTGGTAACTGGGGAAAATGTCCTCACCTTTCACAGTGGAACAAGAAAAGGCGGCGTGGACTTATGTTTCTTCAAATTTAGACATCTTTGAAACACATCAGCTGTGTTGCCAAATTAAACCATATCCAGGGTCAGAAACTGGAAGACAACTGCCTATGCTGTTAAACTGCTAAAATGGTCCAAGTTGCTCTCAGCTATCTCCAATGCAAATGCAGTTCAAGGAAGTAGAAAATTCCAGGCATCATTTGCAAGAGGTGGTTTGTATGCAAAACCTTTGTAAACAAACACTGTATTCGAAAATGACTGTAGGCTGTTCCAAACTAATCTCAATGCCCAGGACTGTATTAGGTATTAACATAACTAAAAAGACATTATTCTCCCGTGGAAGCTTGTAGTATAAATTGTCTGAGACAAAGAGTATCACCATGGTCTGTGTGTGTGCATGGAACCTAACAAATCTGGTTCCTGACTCCTTGTTTGTATTTGGTAAGATGTCTCTAATGATTTTTTCTTTTTTCATAATAGTAATATGGGAGGATATGCACCACCACATAGTAGCTGGAAAGGAAATCTGAATGTATCTTACAACGTTGGTCCTGGTTTTGCAACAAATTATTCTACAAGGTCAGTTTTGATTTTTTATGAAAACATACTTGGGATCAGAATAATATGGAGAGCAATAGTATTTGACCAAAGGTGGAGTAGTTGTGGTTATTTGCATCAATCATTCCCTAGATTCTGAACATTGCTTGGGCTGAAATAAGCTCAGTGCAAAGCTTCTGTAGATTTACATGTTGATTGGATGGATGTGACTGAATTGCTTTGGTTTCAGACTATTCTTGAACTTATTTCATTTGAAAAGCATCTAGCTTTTGACAAACTGTTTAGTGAAATGGATCATTTTTTTGAGAACTGTTTTTTTTATTGTTGTTATCTTTTTAAATTTTCCATGGGTCCAGCATCTGATCTCACCCATTGCCTTATATAAAAAAGCACTAACCTACAGATTAACCTACAGATTTTCAAGAAAAAAAGTTTTAACTACAATGTCATCTTTATTGCCTCAGAATGTTTTTACACAGATTTAGTAATTACAGTTTAGGACTAAAGTCCAAGTGTTCCAGTAAAGGCTGAGCTGCTGTACCAATTTCATACGACCTGTTTGACCTTTTCCCAGTGTCTTAGTTGTGCCACAAGAAAAATAATGTCTAAAAAATATACTGGCAATGCTTGAGGATGAGTTGTTGCACCTCCAACTGTGTTTAGATAAACAGAGTCTCTTCATGCAACTCAGGTTGTTAATTTCACTCTTCCAAATTTAAAAACTAGCTGCTAGCAAAAAATGTTTGAATTTGGAGTTCCAGCTTATTATCCATATAAATCTTATTGACATCACTAACAGTACGTAGCTTTCAAGGGCTAAATGCTGCTTTCTACTGCTCAAGTATAAACCCAGAAAAAAACTCCAACGCTGAAATATTTTCAGATTTACTTGGGTTTAAGAGAGAGTAAATTTGACCAAAATGCTTTCCTTGCAATTTATGTTGTATGCTTTTGAACCATGTCAAGATGGTTTATTATCTAATCTTTTGAACTTTCTTCCCAATACACTAGAAAGGTGAAAATGCACATTCATAGTAACAATGAAGTAAGAAGGATTTACAATGTGATTGGTACCATCAGAGGCTCAGTGGAACCAGGTAAAGTCATTTGTCTTCAATGTAATGTGAGCATGCAGTGACCTCTACTTGCCCTTCATAGTTATAAGGGAAAAATGAGGAATATAGCTTTCTCTGAAATATTGCACTACATGATCATTGGTGTGGAAATTTTTCTTGTACCAGCTTTCATATGGTTCTGGGTATATCAGCGCTTTCACTGTAGCTGCTGATTTTCAGAAGAGAGTGTCATAACCAAGACAGAAATACTTATCTTCAGGCAAGTAACTGCAATTGACAGAATGTTTTAAAGTGGATATTCCTACCTACTAACAGAGGAAAGGATTTTGCATTCCATCTGAAGACATCATATCTACCAATGCTGACTTTTTGTTTGTCCTACAGTCTCTTGTAACAAGTGTGATTTCACACTCTGAAAAAACAGATCCAGACTTGCCTGGGATAGTGGTGCCACTTAACTTGTAACTCCAGCAGTTCCTGGTTGCCTGAAGTGCAACTGTTAACCATATACAGCATCACAGAGATCTAATCTGGCTTTAATTTTATTAATCATATCTCTGTTGGGATTTGGACAACTCTTGTTATAATTGATTATGTATATATTCAGAGAAACAGCACATCTTAATGTTGTGAGTCAGCATACTGTACAAACATAATTAGTGGATCAGCTTTACCATGAAACACAGTGTTGTGAAATATGAAGATATGCTTCTGCCTTCAGAGGAAACATCAGTATTTCTAATAACAGAAGTAACATTATGGACTTTCAGAGGTCTCTGAAGATTTAAAATGTCTTTTGCCTTTCTATTATGTATGTTACAAACTATTAAGCTTTGTTGCCTGATATCTGCATGGAAAATTAAAAATTCTTTCCAACTAACATTCCTATTGCAGAAAAAAAAGTTTTGCTAAGTAAGCTTCTATAATGAATTTCCTTAGACAGATACGTCATCCTGGGAGGCCATCGTGACTCATGGGTATTTGGTGGCATTGATCCTCAGAGTGGGGCAGCTGTAGTTCATGAGATTGTGAGGAGCTTTGCAAAACTGAAAAGGAAAGGTAATGTAATGATAGTATAAAGCACACCAAAATCACTGTTCTCAGCGGTGCCCATTGATTTCTCTAGGATTTAAGCATATGCTTGAAATTAAACTCACTGTTCTCTCAGGTAAGCACACTGCTCTGCAGCCGGTCACTAGGTCCACTTACCACCTTGATGCATGTGAGGTACACCTCAAGAGAAGGTACACCTAAAGGAAACGATCAAATTGGGCGATACTGAAATAAATATGGCATTTAAGTCCAATTGATTACTATTTCTTTGAGACTGGTCATTCTGGATGTTTTGGTGGTCCTATCAATTTGATACAGTGGTGAAATAATCAAGGCTTTGTCAGGGCAATATTGAGAACCTTCTCAGCACTTGTCTATAGTTTGGAGGCAGACCCAAATTGTACCAAATTTCTGCTGCTGTCAAAGCAAATGCTACCTTTCTATCTGACATGCCGTGGAAAGAAGCTCTGACATAACTCAGACACTGTGCTTGAGGAGCTTTTTTTGCCTACCCATTAAGCTTAAAACCTATTAACATTTAGTTTCTTTCTACTCTCTTCCAGTTATGGGATATCAGGGGAAGCTGTCTTTGGAATTCAAGCTAGGGGGAAATAAGAAAGTAGAAAGAAAGAGAGGAAAAGATGAAAAGATTCCAGTATCCTCAAAGAAAACTTTGGGCAGAGATACAGCAGCAGGGCAATACAGCCTCTTCCATTTGGCCTAGTTTTCAATCAAATGTAGAACTTGAAAGATCTTTGTTTTGAAGGTGACCTGTCAAAGTTCCAGGGAATTCCTTAGGTTTTGAAATCCAGGGAGACAGGTGAAATGAATTCAGTAACAGACATGAAAACGACACACACTTTTCTGTCAGAGATGACACTGGTATAGCATGAGTTTGTGCACAAGCATATTCTTTTTCCTTGTTCAGAGTTTTAAATTTTAGAAATTTATTGCATTTAAAACTGACAGAATACACTGTTTGACACAATATTAAAGTAGAAGTGAGATTACTACAAAATTAGCAAACCATCATTAGATTAAGTTAGTGAAGAAGTTGGTGTTAAAGTTCCTAAAACACACCACTTTCCCCACAGATCAGTATAAAAGATGAGCCTCTCTAAAAAGGCATTTTTTCACATTAGTTATCATGTAACAAGCAGTCTTTACTTCTGTAATCCAGTTTTCATGGTTTTTTTATTGCAGGATGGAGTCCAAGGAGAACAGTGATATTTGCAAGCTGGGATGCTGAGGAATTTGGCTTGTTAGGGTCGACAGAGTGGGCTGAGGTAAACCAATAATGTTCAAATTTGCACAGTGGCATATCTTTCAGAAATCTGTACTAGAAAGCAAAACTTCTACCTCTGATCCCAACTCTTAAATTTGCTTTCTGACTGCCAAAAATACATGGCTCATTGCAGTGTACAATGTCTTTCCCTGAAACAGCTGTTACTTCTGTGGAAGGGAAAACAGTTTTGAGGAAGAAAAAAGTTCATAATAATTTTCTTTCTCTTTTCTTTCTGATAGGAAAATGCCAAAGTTTTGCAAACAAGAGGAGTGGCTTATATTAATGCAGATTCCTCCATTGAAGGTACATAGTTCTGACTTGGGTTTTACAGGAATAGTGATGATATATATGTATGATGGGAGGCATTTTGGCTTGGAGATCCATGAAAGCTTTCATGTGATAATTTTGATGCAGTAGTTTGGGAGTATCTACAGTATCTATTCAGTATCTATTCAGTATCTACAGTATCTATTCAGTGACCCTGAATCATAATGTATCCTTGAAATATTCCTGTTGCTTCAGGGAAGAAATCTGTTACAGTAGCTACACTATTTGTGAAGTTATGGAGAAGGGCAAGAGGTATTGTGTCCCTGTCATCAGTTTAAAGTCATCTTCTCCTTTTACAATGTGCCTAATAAACATCAGGACATAAGAAAAGCTCTTAAGGGTTGTTTCAAAAGCTGGGCTGTAATTCATCCTAATCAATACAAATGCACTTATAAGAGCACAGCAGAACTCTTCTACAAGGAGAATCATCTTGTTCCTTGTCAAGAGTGTAACTCTAGTCCTTTTCTTATTAATAATGGCACTGGGTTTCAGCTGAGTAGAACTTACTTCTTTGAATAAATAGTTTTTGCTGTTTTTCAGGAAACTACACACTACGAGTGGATTGCACACCACTGCTGTACAGACTGGTGTACAGCCTGACTAAAGAGGTAATACCACTTGAAATTTTTAGCTAGCATGTTCCATGGTCACTTACTGGATGGGGCCCTGTGTATAGTGTCAGGTGATTCTTTTCTGACTGCACTAACCCCTTTAAAATCTACAGATAAATAACTGGAGCTTTTTCCCTGGAGTGGCAAAGGGATTTCAAGCTTATATCTTTAACTTGTTAGCTATTCAGGAGAAGGGGATTTTTCCATTCCTCCTGTGAAAGTATCCCTTCTAAGAACAAAAGAATAAAAAAAATTCCATGAGCTAGAGGACAGAAAAAAACACAAACCTGGCTGCCCAGTCCAGCTAAGAGCTTGCCCACGGTAATGGGAGACTGACTCCTTTTATTCAAGAGAAGAAATTAAGCTTGCTGCAGTGTTCTTCTTTAGGATGACATGACAGATTTGTCCAATGTGCTCAGCTTCAGTGTACCCCTGTCAGATAATCATGGTGCTCACACACATATTAGCGTGGCACACAAAAATAAGAAGTAGTGTTTCTCAGGAAATGGCTTCACAGTCTTAGTTACGTATGTTTCTTGCTTTGCGAGTGGGACTGGAGCTAAAGGCTTTTAATTCTTTTTTATTGTTCTGTTCATCTGTATTAAAGCATGAACATTAATCCTTTTTGTGTGTGTTTTATATGCATATATAATACACATTCAGCTACTGTATGTAATCTATGAATCTACTGTATCTGTCTTCATCTGCTGTGTATATTCAGTCATCTCTCTTTTCCAGGGTTAGTAATTTCTTATCTCTTGGAAACTGGAATTAGTCTAGTACAAAAGCAAAGGAAATGTGCTAATTCAGTATCATCTTTTCTCTGACAATTGAAACACAACAAATATAATTGTAACTCTTAAAAATAAATTCTCAGATAAAGATATTTCTGTCCAGAACTGCAGAAGAGTTGATCACCTGCAGTTCCCATGGTAACCTATGCTAAGTGCAGGTGTTCCAAACAGCCAGAAAATCAAGTCAACACTCAGTTTGGACACCAAAAGCCGTTGTTAAAATGTTGACCTAAATACCAGTAAACATAGTTGCATGTTTCTGGGATGCAGCAACAAAGGCTGATGAATGCATGTAGCTACAGCTTGTTGCTGTAACCATCAGCTGACGTCTGAAGAGAATGCTGATCAGGCAGCAGGTCCCATGTGATCCCGTCCAAAGTTAATCTGCGGCAAAAAGTTAACGCTGTGTTATAAGCAATTAGCTTCATAACCAGAAGAACAGGTATCTTAGTTTTATTTTGATTCCTATTGTGGAGTAATTATTAGATAGTAGATATTATATTAACAGTCTTTTCTAGATTAAAGAGAAGAAAACCTCAGCAGCTTACCAAGAAGGAAAGCTAAAAAAATACCCAGTGTTTAACCTGCTCAGTAATATGAAAAGTAGTCAGAGTGACAGGAATGAACTCTAGGGTGATCGTGGTGTGTATGCCTTTGCAGTAGCGATTGTTAAGAATGAAGTACTATGGACTTTGCCCTTCTAAGCTTACTGCTGCATCCCTGAAAATAATTTCTGTAAATGAAAACAGAGTAGATACAGTTTTCAATTAAACCAAGACAAAACTGAAATTTCCTACCAAAATGAAACAAAAAGTTTTGATTTGATGAGGGACTTTTGTGTTGAATATTAAAATTAAATGGCTGAAAATCTCATAAAAAATATCAGAATGTAATTATTGAGTTCAAATATTTTTCTTTCTCTGTCTTTTCTTCTAAAAATATCTGGTTTTGGCAAATAAACTATCCCTTGGGAAAATGCTATTTGAAATGTTAAAATGAAAATGAAAATGAGGAACTTAAGACTGTGACTTTTTCATTAACCTAAGCCATAGGCTTTACAAGACAGCAGGTTGTACATTGGTTACTTGGTAACATGTAAAGTACTCTTTGTCTTTTTTTTACAATATACTTTTTCCAGATACCAAGTCCTGATGAGGGATTTGAAGGAAAATCTCTTTATGAGAGCTGGTATAAAAAAAATCCATCAAGAGAATATAAAGAGGTTCCCAGGTCAGTGACAAAAGAAATTAAACAATATACTAAAAGTTATTATAACTTGTAGAGTGTGGGGTTTGGAGAAATAGCCACTTGAAAAACTGAGCTCCCAAAAGAAAAGGGGTTTATTGATTGCAGCTGTTAACACTATTGTACAACAACTTTGTGAACTTGAATTAATAGCATGAACAAGAGCCTTTGCATGTGAAAAATAAAGTTTTTGTGTAGTTCTGAGAGTTTTATACAAGGTTAGCAGGCACATGAAATGCTAACAAAACAGCTTTCCCTTGCACTTGTACTTGTTTCCAGTCTCCTGGAAGGCCTCTGAGTTTGAGTGGCTGGAGAGAAGAGCAGGCGGGATTTTACAGAGCTGTCCTTGGAATTACTAGAATTTCTCTATAGAATCTCAAAGACTTGATTCTACTCCATGGATGGTACTGTTGTGATTCCTCTGAGTTGACAGCTTGGGATAGTGGAAGTTGAGCAGGAGGAAGGTCATTGAGTCTTTTCAATGATTAAAGACAGTGAGTTAAATTCTCCTTTTGAGTTTTATTTCTCTGCCCCTGGAATGATTGCTGCTTCTCTGAGAATGCAGCTGATGAGGTGCATGTAACGTGAGGGTCACATGATGTCAATACACATGGTGTATTGACAGAGCATACTAAGGAAAGGCTGTGAATGCAGAATGAATAATACTTTAAGTATTGTCACTCAAGGCATTTTCCTCTTTCTTGTTAAAAGAATAAATAAACTTGGCTCTGGCAATGACTTTGAAGTCTTTTTTCAACGTCTTGGCATCGCTGCAGGCAGAGCACGTTACAGTAAAAATTGGGTAAGTCTGTGTCGTTGTTATTTTGTCTCCCCTGTAACTGCCTGAATAATGTCACTGCAATTGAGCCATTTAGACTGCCAGCTTTTTGGAGTACTTGTTAGAATGGAGTCCCAGTTTACTAGAACCCTGTGTACTGCTACAACACAAATATTTCATAAACAGGAATAGTCAACTTGATGTCATTCAGACAAAAGGAGCTTTCCTAAGGGTAGATGGATGTGCTTAAAATTACCTGTGGTTGATGAAGGCTGGTGATGACTTCTGGATGCTTTGTAATAATTTATGAAGCTTTGAATTCAAAATAGTTCATGTTTAATTGAAAATATGGGTTTGTCTTTGGAGTGTACTGTGAGATGAGACTGACTGGGAAATGTTCAAAGAGCCATCTACTCAATGCAATATTTTCTTCTGGAAAGACATATCCAAAGACACAAATGACTGTTGAGATCCAAGCAAAGCAAGGAAGGGCAACCTCACCTTAATTTAGCCAACTAAAAGTTTTATGTGTGTTCTTAGCTACCTCCTTTAGACTCTGTGAAGTCAGTGGAAAGAGGGAGCTCCAAATGACCATTCATCATTACAGCTTGATGCCCAAGACAGCCATGACTGAACAGTTCTTAACTTTCCATCATCTGTAGTGCTTACATCAGATTGGTGTGACCTGAACACTTAACTTCACAAAGTTTTCAAGCAAAGCTGAAGTATCCACAACTGAATAATGGTTTTGCTCGGGTTTGTTTGTTTCAGGATGTAGAAAAATATAGCAGCTACCCAGTTTACCACAGTGTCTATGAAACCTATGAAATTGTGGAGAAGTTTTATGATCCCACCTTCAAGAATCATCTGACAGTAGCTCAGGTGCGGGGAGGGCTGGTGTTTGAATTGGCCAACTCCATTGTGCTGCCTTTTGACTGTAGAGATTATGCATCAGCTGTGAGCAACTATGCTCACATCATCTATAATTTGTCAAGGAATCATGAAGAGGAGCTGGCAACATACAATGTATCCTTTGGTATGTACAGTCTTTCCTTGCACTCCTCTGTTAATGGTAGCAGTGCCTTATCTTGATGTATATCTCAGTTATGACCTGGTATTGCCTTGTGCCGTATAAACAGTAAATAAAACAGGAGCCAGACCCTCCAATAATTTGAAATTTGATTATTTTGTCACTAGTATGCCTGTGTAGGTACTATGGAGAGACTGCCAAGTAGAGTTAACGCTTACAATCACACGTTCTTCGATCTGTGCAGAGGTCACCAATATTGGCAAGAAGATATCTTTGTCTTGGTCCTTAAGAAAAAAATCACACTGCTTTACAGCTTGTGGTGTTGGATAGTTCTCTGTCCGTTCTCATAATAGAATCATAGGATAATTCAAGTTAGAAGGGACCTCAGGAGGTTTCTTGGCCAGCTTGCCCAAAGCAGAGTAAGCTCTGAGCTCAGACCAGGTTCTTTGGAGCTTTATCCCATCTGGGCTTGAAAACCTCCAAGGATAGAGACTACAGAACCTCTCTGGACTACAGTGCTTGACTGTCCTCAGGGTAAAAAGGGTTGTCGTTATATCCAGCCAGAACTTTTCTTTCAGTTTATGGGCACATGAAGGCAAGTGAAAGCACCATGAGCAGTTTGCCCTGGGGTTGGTTGGTCAGGAGTGGTTCATCCCTATGCCAAAACAGGCATCTCCTGCTGGCACATGAAATTTAATTTCATGTTCTGTGAATTCACAATATGCCTCCTCACTGAGAAACCTTTCTTTCATTGGCAGCATTTTCTAGTATTCAGTTTAGGACTTGGCTGCTGATGACTAGTATCAAGTGTGTGTGCATGTTCACACACACATATTAGTCTCTCCCAAAATTCTGCAGTAAAACAGAGGTTGTTGGGATTTATAAAATCCCAGACCTACCTGAACAGCCTGGTTGTGGCAGTCCATGCTCTAGTTTTTGGTGCTTTTGTACATCATTCAAATAACAGATAATAAACAATACAAAAAATACTGATTTCTTCTGTTTCCAAGGCAAATTTTCACGCAGAATTACATAGCTTTCAATGTAGGAATATGTGTATGGTCATCTGATTTTTATTCAGCAAGAACTGACAGATCATGATCACAGTAAAAGATAAAGCTTTAATTTGAAGATTTTGATTTGTTAAGTTATTCATTTGTAATTTGAAGTTAAATACTTCCTTCCTGCTCCCTCTAGATGCACTCTTTTCAGCTGTGAAGAATTTTACAGAAGCTGCTACTAGCTTTCATGAGAGACTGCAACAAATAGATACAAATAAGTAAGTTCGACACTTTTTCTTCCAGTCAAATACTCCACATAGTCCTCAAAGACGTAACCTTCACTTGCCTTTAGTCCCCTGAATAACCTTGGTGATGAATGTTTCATTGTAAATACTTAGGGACTGTTGTCTCTAAGGATGTCTATAAACAAGGTATAGAAATGTTGAATTAGTGGACATAGAGACATTGCAGAGCCTGGCAATCTTGTCATGTTTAGCTTAAAAAAATATCTAACCTAGTTCATGTCAATTCTTAACAGGTTTTAGTTAAGGAAAAGTTTGTGTCAATTCTTGACAGGTTTTAGTTAAGGAAAAGTGCCAGGATGATACATAGATATGACTAGAATGCTGGATAGCATAAGCAGAGCCCACTGAGGTATGTAACTCTCTCTAAGGAGAGAAACGTCCTAAGGTTTTGTCACTGGATTATCATTAAAGCACAAAAGTTGACTCATGGTCTGTGTTTGCTGGCATTCTAGTATTCAAGATACGCATACCACTTCATAAAAAAAAAAAATAGCTGGACCATGATTGTTGTGGCAGACTTTTTGATGAGCTTTTAAAAAATTCTGTGCACCACGTATGCCAAAAGGGTTAATTTGCACTTGACTTAATCTTTGAAGTATTCTTTGCAGACCATGCCCAGGATGACAAGTCAAACTTCCTTTTGTATATACATACATGTATCTTACATTTCTTGGGAAGAATCTCATTTAGCCATATGCTTATCCTTATGGAAGACTAAGTGAGAAAAAAAGACATATATTAATGGCAGCAAATTTTGAGATAAATGAGTCAACAGTAATTTCTTATGTAAGATGTGACATTTGTGTCATATTACATGTATCATATGGCATGTAAAAATGGTTTCATTGATGAATGACCTAAATCTAAGCTTTAATTCAACCAACGAGTTTTGGTTTCCATTTTTATCAATATAATCTTGAAACAAATTAATTGGCAGTAGAGTTACTCCAGGCTAACTGTGATATTTTACTGTTTTTTTATTGGTGAATGTCTTTGAAGCTCTACAATAAGTTACTCTTGCATGTAAACTACTAACCCCAGATATATTCACTATAATCTTCTTCACAGTTCTTTTATTTGTTAAGCATCAATAGTATGCTCAGAGCTATTCAAGGCACACAGACACAGATGGTCTTTGGTCTAGGGAATTTATAATCTGCCATCAGAAAAACACAGTTCTTGGATGTTTCAAAAGATGATTCTAACATCACAAGGTTCCTGTTTCTCAGATATGGTTTTACATTAAAAATAAATGTGATTTCATTGAAGGAATTTGTGACTGGCTGGCTTTGTGGAAAATAGGGTCTACAGAAAACTGTTGTACAAAAGAAAAGAATGGTCTGCCTAAGCATCCTAAAGAAAAGGAGATAAAGGAATAAGATACAACATGTAAGAAAACATCTGAAAGTCTCTGTCCCGGTGAGGAAAGGCTGTGGGAACTGGGTCTGTTGAGTCTAGATAAGAGGAGACTGTGGAGTGGTTTCATTCATATTTACAAATATCTAAATGGTGGATGTCAGGAGGTTAGGGCATCACTTTTTTCTGTTGTATCTAGCAACAGGACAAGGGGTAATGGAAAGATGCTCGAACACAAAAGGTTTCATTTAAACATAAAGAAAAACTATTTTGCTGTGAGGGAACAACCTGCCTAGGGAGGGTGTGGAGTCTCCTTTTCTGGAGGTCTTCAAAACCCACCTGGACACATTCCTGTGTGACCTGATCTACGTGAAACTGCTTTGGCAGAATGGTTGGACTGGATGATTTCTAAAAGTCCCTTCCAATCCCTACCATTCTATCATTCTATTCCTGAGCCTTTAAAAACAGCTTTAAGAGACTTTCAGGTTCTGAGCCAGACTATGTCACAGTACAGATCAGCGTAATTTGGTTGTGCAGGTTAGCTGACATGGGCTTCCTTTTCAAACTTCAACATCTTGGGTCTACCATACTTCATAAATCCTGAGCTGTGTACACTGAGGCATGGGGTGAGAGCGGGCCAAATACTCTGTAGCTAACATATGCTTGTTCTCTTTTTAGCCTTCTTGCTGTTAGATCAGTAAATGATCAGCTGATGTTTCTAGAAAGGGCTTTCATTAATCCTCTTGGATTACCTGGCAGGCCATTCTATAGGTAAGAAATGTTTGGTTTTCACTTTTTGCCTGTAATGAATGAAAATGCCTTTAAGATTTACAAGTCTATAGATGGAATTGTAATGATTTTATTCAACATAGCAAAAGTAGATTAGACAGGAGAAATACAATTGAAAAGGGAAAATAACACTAGGGCAAACTTCACTGACATACACGTAATCTGTGTGAATGAGGAAGAGTCTTGTTGGAAGCCTATTCAGATTGGTAAACCTATTTCCATTTATTTCACTGAGCTTCTAATCAGATTGAAAAGTTTGGCCCTTGACTCAGTTCAAGTAATTTCAGTAGTAAATGATTTTTAGGAAGTTATTATAATTTGAAAATGAAATAGGGTATAGTTGAAGGATCTACAGTTTGATTGATTATAGCAGAACAGTCATGCTAGCAAATACATAGACCTCTCATTCAGAACAAGAAGTCAATATATTTTTAGAGGCAGAATAGTCAAGTTAAACATAGTTTTTTGGTCCTCCTACCAGTCTGGTAAAAGGGCAATAAAAAGACACAGACAATACAAAGCTGAGTGGGAGTGTGGATCTGCTTGAAGGCAGGAAGACTCTTCAGAGGGAGTTGGACAGGCTGGAGGGATGGACTGAGGCCAATTGTATGAGGCTGAACAAGGCCAAGTGCCGGGTCCTGCACCTGGGGCCACAACAATCTCAGGCAATGCTACAGGCTTGGGGCAGAGGGACCAAAGAGCTGTCCTGCACAAAATGACCTAGGGATGTTAATCAACAGCAGCTGAACATGAGCCAGCAGTGTGTCCAGGTGGCTGAGAAAGCCAATGGCTTCCTGACTTGTATTAGAAATAGTGTGGCCAGCAGGACCAGGGCAGTGATTGTCCACCTGCACTCGGCACTGGTGAGGCTGCACCTTGAGTGCTGTGTTCAGTTCTGAGTCCCTCACTCCTAGAGAGGTGCTGGAGTGGAGACGGGCACCAGAGCTGGTGAAGGGTCTGGAGCACAAGTCTGATGAGGAACAGCTGAGGGAGCTGGGACTGTTTAGTCTGGAGGAAGCTGAGAGGAGAGACATCATCACTCTCTACAACACTCTGAAAGGAGATTGTAGGGAGATGAGGGTCAGTCTGAAGAGGAAGTGGCCTCAAATTACACCACAGGAGGTTTAGGTTGGAGATAAGGAAGAACTTTTTCACAGAGGAGGTTGTTAGACACTGGCACAGGCTGCCCAACGGGATAGTGGAGTCACTATCCCTGGAAATATTTAAAAATGGTGTAGATGAGGTGCTGAGGACTGTGCTTTAGTGGTGGCCATGGCAATGTGAGGTTAGTGGTTGGACTTGATGATCTTAAAGGTCTTTACCGAATGAAACAACTCTGTGATTCTGTGATTCTGCATAATTCAAACAGTAACGTTTCAACGAAAAATTTCTGCTAAAAGGTAACTGTTGAAGAATTTAAGATCTAAAATTCTGATGTGCCTCTCATAGCTTAAAAGTCTGTGAACAGTCTCTTGTTAAAGCATCATCTTTCCTACCACGAAGCATATTTGTTGGAGGCTGTGTATATCTTTGAGAAAAAAAGCTGGATTTTTTTTTTTAATCTTACATTTCATTTAAAATGAGGGAAAGGAAAATAACTTAAGTCAACTTTGTCTCTTATCTCTAAAGTTATGGAATTCACATGGAACAATATAGCTTATGTTATTGTCTTGCTTCATAGATATAGATACTAGTCCTGCAATAATCTTATTTATTTACATCTTCAGTGCCAAAAGTGGAACAGATGATACAGGAACAGATTAGTTTTACCCAGAAAATAATACATTTTATTTCCTAATGCAGAATATTTCTGTTTTTTTCCCTGAAATTCCCTACAGACATGTCATCTTTGCTCCAAGCAGCCATAACAAGTATGCAGGAGAATCATTCCCAGGAATCTACGATGCCATGTTTGACATTGAAAACAAAGCTGATCAACGTGAAGCCTGGGAAGAAGCTAAGAGGCAGATTTCCATTGCAACCTTCACTGTACAGGCAGCAGCAGGCACACTGAAAGAAGTAGCTTAAATATCAACAATGTAATCATCAATTAGACTTCAAAAGTCTAATTTTGAAGACTTCAAAATGGAGCATTTAAAAACTCTGGGATGATCATTCAAAAGAGCACAAAATGCATACCTTCTTGTTCTTTGTAATTAATATACCCAAGTGGAATACATTTAGCACTGTTAACAAGGTGATGTACTCCATTCAAAGACCACAGGGTTTCGATACCTTCTGAAGTGAGATAGAAAAAGAATTGCTAATCACTGGGTTTATTTTCAGAGCTTTGAGTTTTGCTAGTTTGATTATTCTAGCAGTCTTCATGGAGCATCAGGAAAGCAGAAGTCGTTTCATGTTGATTTGTTTCTAATTTTATTGTCAACTTTTTGTCATTTACCTTGGAGTTGCATAATTGTACTCCAAGATAGCCCTTTCAGCTCTCCTTTTACACAAAAATTTATGTATCAACATTGCAAAACTCTCCATTTCCTGCACTTGCCACTGAGACTGAGTTCTAAACACAAAGCAAAGAATTAAAGAAGAGCTGTCTATACATTCAGCAATGTAATTTCATGTGACATATTTACTAGAATGACACAAAGAAGCAAAGGTCACAGTTCACATTTATGAATAAAATCAGGCCAATGACATGTGCCAACAAATGAAGACACCTAGTTCCTACTAGACAATTGAGGAGCAATGGTTAAATAAGTTGTAAGTGTTAAAAGCACTGTCTGTTAGTATGTTCTTGCAAACTTTGTAGCTGCACTGAGAAATACTTCCAGTCCATTGGTCCTAAAAGCTCAAAAAAGTCTAAACCAACTACTTGAGCAAGGAGGTTATGCTATGAAGCAGTCTACTAAGGAGAGGCAGACAATGAGAAACCAGATACAAGAATAACTGCTTTTTAAGCATCTGTATTTTTTGTCAGATCTGCCAGGGTATCTCAGGGGCATAGCTATTAATGAATTCAAACCATGAGTGTGAAATCCTTTCCTATACAAGAAGTCAAGATAAGGTTTGTGTGCTAATTCTCCTTCAGTGAAGCAGAACTTCAAACAGCATAATAAGTCTTGTTTTTTCTAGACTTCTGCAGCGAGTTGAAATTCACTCTTAACACTGCCAAGTGCAGTTGACCAAACTAGCTGTTTTGGCTCTCAAGCTTTCATACTATTCTACAGTAGTTGTCCAACAGACTGTTGAATTAAAGAAAAAAAAAAAAACAACAAAACAAATGAGTTGTTAACAGGAACAAACCCTAAAATCAACTAAGTATGTTGAATTTACAGTTTATTGATCATCTGATGAGACAGTTGTTCATGTAAATACAGATCTTTTCAGATAGAGGTGGCCATTAGCAGATTTGTTTACTGTGCTCTACTTTCAGTTCTTTTATTTTCTAAAAATGCTGTAATTAAGTTCCTAATTACAGACAGCTCCTTGCAAACACTCACTTGGCTTTTAGAATCATAGAATGACGGGTTGGAAGGGACCTTTAGAGATCATCTGGTACAACGCCCCTGCAGAAGCAGGTCCACCTAGATCAGGTCACACAGGAATGTGTCCAGGCGAGTCTTGAAGGCCTCCAAGGAAGGAGACTCCACACCCGCCCTAGGCAGCCTGTGCCACTGCTCTGTCACCTTTACAGTTACTGCAGGTACCTTTACAGTTACTGTAGATAAATTTACTAAGTCATTGGTTTATATACAGTAGCTGGTGACTGGATTAAAATACAAGAAGCTTTAGAAGTATTCAGGAAGCAGAGGGAGGAACCTGGCTGTCAATGTGGCATTATTGAAAGCATTCCTTCCAAATTGAGCAATTACTTTAAAGAAGGTGAAAGAAAATTTTTTTGAAGAAAGTACTTCCTGCCATGTGATTACAAATTCCTGCGCCAAGCAATGACCATCCTATGCTCTAAAAGTTAAATCAAATGAAATTAAACCATATCCATGTGTGGAAAAAGTAAAAACTACACTGGTATTAAAATGAGTCCTTGCTTTCATGAAACCAGCAATGTCAATGTTACTTTGGCTGAAAAGTGTTGATCTGGCAGCATAATTTCTGAATTAAAATACTGTCAACATAGATCTTACTTTAAGTGTTGGTTTAGCTTAGAAAAGCAGTCACTGGTACTTGATATCTTTGAGATGAGACCTGTGCTCACTTCTGCCTGTATGAACAGTTTGAAGTGTGCTGCTGGTGTACAGACAGTATCACGCTGAAGCAGAGCAGCCAACTCGCACAGCTAGACAGTAAATTATATTCTCTCACTTGATGGACAGCAGCTCCCCAGCACAGGGGATTGTAGTGAATGGAAGATTATCACACAATCATGGGATCATAGGGTTGGAAGAGAACTCAGGAGGTTTCTAGTCCAAACTTCTGCTCAGAGTAGCATAAGCTCAAAGGTGAGCCCAGGTTGCATAGTTTTATTCCGCTCAGTCTTGAAAATCTGGAACACAAGAAGTTCCACTTAAACAAGGAAAAATTTCTTTGCTGATCAGGTGAGGGAGCCCTGGCACAGGCTGCCCAGGCACGGTGTGGAGTCTCCTACTCTGAAGGTTTCCAAACCCACCTGGACACATTCCTATGTGTCCTGATTGAGGGAATCTACTTCAGCAGGGGGTTGGATGGAATGATCTCTAGATATCCCTTCCAGATCTAGCCATTCTGTGATTGATTCTATGATTCTGTGATCTCCAAGGATAGAGCCTGCAGAACTTCTCAGTGCAATGTATTCCAGTGCTTCACTGCCCTTGTGGCGGACAAGCTTTTCTTCATATCCAGATGGAACCTCTTGTTTTAGTTTAGGACTTGTTTCAGTTTAGGACTTGTTTCTCATCCTCCTGTCACACCTCACTGAAGAGTCTGGCTCTGTCTTCTTGAGAAACTTCTTATACACCCTGAAAGTTTTCATTTGGTTTGCGTTCAATGCACAATCCTTTACTCTCTGCATCGCTGAGTACTTTCCTCTTGTAGATGAAAGGGTCAAAGTTTGCAAGCTGAACTTGTCAGCTGCCAGCAATGTAAACTTCATTTTAGTTGGAATCTGATAATGGACTCCTGAAGTACAACATAACAGACTCTGACTCAAAGCATCAAAATCTACTACCCTTTTAATCCTTTAGTCAGCTAGACTGCAGAGGCCATCAGAGAGTTCTGGAGGACTGTGCAACTGGCAGGTTCAGAAGGAAACTACTGATCTGAACTTGTGTTTCAGCATTCCCCTGTTCCCATTTTTCGCACAAGAACTGCCTTGATCTCCTAAGACACAAGTTGAACCTTTAGTAAACCTTTAGTCAGGCAGCCCAACAGTAGCATATCTTTATTGCTGCAGATATTAGCCTTTGGGGTCTAGTTTCTGAGCAACTATAACATTAAGTTTACAAGTTCTGGCATTTGTTCTGTTTTTATTGCTGGTTTTGCTAATTGACTGCATAGTATAATTATACATTCAACACACAAGTGTGTGCTGGTTTTGCATTTGACATGTGTATCCTTGCCATTTTTGCAGCTTTTCAAGATTTTTTTTCCCTTATCTCTATCTGTAGCTATATGTAAGTTTTGTTAACTTCAGCTGAACCTCACTCTCATTTTCATTCTCAACATGAGCAATTCTCACCACTCCTCAATGTGAAGATTATAGTAACTGCTAGATTTTTTTTTTTCTAGTATTAAAAGTGATATTTAATGAAGTCCTATGTTTTCAGGAGTTTGTCTGTGTTTTGGGCCTTTTTTTGCTGTTTTGTCACTTGGTCTAAGAAAATATGTCCCTTTCCTAGTAATCTTTTAACAGTGTGTTTTGCAAAACTTTTAGGATCAGTTTTGTCTCCCATCAGCTTCAAGTCATCAGTTTGGTTACACTTGCACTAAAGTAGTTATTTTAAATATTGAATAAAATAGCCAGACATTATCAGAGAAACAGTCTTAGCAGTTTGTCACACTGGTAATATCTTCGTTCCAGCAGGAAAAGCTAGAAGGAGCATGTAAAAGAACTGGGTGGCTAATAGGTATGGTTTTGATTTGGTCTGGAAGTAACTCAAGGAGAGATGAGTCTTATGAGATACTGATCATCTTAACAGCTCTGAGCCCTCTCCTTGGCTGGCAAGTGAGATGCTTAGTAACAGCTAAGAGTGAGATGAGGTTTGGTTTGGAGCAGCTTCTTCCACCTCCTCACAGATGTGACTTTGCATTCCAGACATGCAATACTTCAGATCTCATCATGTCAGGCTCAGTTTTCTCTGGCTGCAGTTATTCTGAGGAACATTTGTAAGACATGATACTACATCTTTGGCTTTGTGATTTAGTGATGTGTAGTCGGTTATTTAGACAATGTCTCAAGACTCAGGAAGCAATTAACATGCAGGATAGATATTGCATTCCTTCTGCTGCATACCTTGGAACTGGTAGTACCAGCAAACAAGAGAAAGTAAAGCAGATAAAGCAACAAAAGGAGTGGCACAAGGAAGGAGCAGCTGAAGACAAACCCATCCCAGGAGCTGAGGAAAATGGAAGCCTATATGGAGGAGGTAGCTTTATTCCTCTTCCTTTTTGGAAAATACAAAGGCCCTGGCCACACTCTGCTTTCTCCCCACATTCTTTCAGATGCATCTGGATTGCTGCACCCCATCCTTCTTCTAAAAGGTAAGCAAACAGTATCTGTAAACTCTAAAGCCAAAGCTTCTGTTTCACCTGGGTGAATGGTATTTATTTAGCCTATCACCCAAGATCTCTGTTCTTTTCCACTCAGTATTACCTACCAACTTCAAACTTGTGTTTATTGAGAAGATCTAAAAGCACAAAACTACAAATAGATGTACAACACAGGTAGTGAGATTTCTGTCTGCTCCTTTTTATCTCTGCTCAGCAACTTTATTACATGGATTCTTGGTCTCCTAAGCACACCCTGCAGCTGCTCTTGCCTCCTGCTCTGCAGGTTCACCTGGCCACAGATGATATACCCAGCTCTTCCATTCAGGCCACAACATAACAGCCAAGTGTTCCCTCAGTCCACACTTGGGATACCTATATGGACTTACCTAATCCTACAGCAACTTGCTTTTCATGCCTCACAGTGCATCCCTTTCCTCTTGCCCCAAAAGGTTTCCCAAAAAGGCCCCACAGAAACCAGAAAAGCCAGTCAACATGCTCATAAATCAGAAACTTTATTTCTAGGTCGGTTTCAGGCAGAGAAAGAAAGTGTGTGGGGATCATCTTGTTCAAGGCTGTGGGGCCTCCAGCTGCCTGTGAGGTCTCAGGACAAGTGCTGTGCAGAAAGCTGTAGGAATCTGTCTGAGTCGCTGAGGAGGGAGGGGACAAGGGTGCACCAAGGTCTGTTTGTGTCCTTGTCTGAGCCTAAGGCTGTGAAAAATAGGGTAATATATACAAAGGGAGCAGACAGCCTTGGTCACCATGGGCAATCCTTCCCCAGGGCTCTCCTAGGCTCAGGCCAAGGCTGTTGCACCCACGTCTCCCCAGCAGCCAGGAGACACCTGTCCTGAGGTGGCCATTTCACCAACCCCACCACTCACAGATCTCTCTGACTGAATGGCTGAGGACAGGAGTCTGGTCCCACCCTCTTCAGGGCATTTGTCCCTAGAAGGCAAAGGAAGAGCAGCCATGAACTGTTGAATCACAGGCAACCCTTGTCTGTGGCCCAGCCATGCCCTTCCCTTCCCTTTTCCCTGTCCTCTCACCTCAGCCTTTGTTCACACGCTGGCTCACCTCCAGCCTGGCCTTTAACCTTTCAATACCCTCAGGTATGTGGCCTGATCCCAAGAGGTCTCTGTCATATCTATCAGCTTAATGGCATAGAGGAGAGTGTCGAAGTAAAGTTCAGCTGGAAAAACTGGGCACAGTGTGGGAGAAAATGTTTTTATCTTCTGTTTATATCTTTGTTTTGGACTATATGTCTACTTTAATTTGTAATAATGAAATCACTTTTTCCCTAAGTTAGGTCTGTTTTGCATGGGATGGTAGTTGGCAATTGGTGACCTTGTCCTCATCTCAGCCTTTTCATCTTATTTCCTTTGCCTATCCTGTTGTGGAGGGCATGTAATGTGAAGCATAGATTTGGAATGTGTGTTATACTAGCATTTAAATGGAACGTAATATTCTCCACTAGTGGCCAATCCATGAAATAACTAATAGTACTAGGACTGTATTTTAAGTTATAGAAGCCACTGTGTTGCTCAACCTCAGTATGGATCATGCCATTATCACTTTAAAAAGACATAGGCATAGAAATAAACACATTTTATACTTTCTCACAGTTGCTATTCTTACCTTCTTCCTCCCCTGATGTTATCATCATCATATGAGGCCTAATTTAGATAGTAATCTCCAAAAGCCCTTGTCACTTTACTGTCTATTATGTGCCAATCCTACACCTGTGGTGCTATATAAGTGCTAATAATACATCAATATGCTCATTCTTTATGAGTTCTGTAGGTGGAATTCCATCTGGTTTGTATATGTCAAGCGAGTTGTTGGTGTGAAAAGTCCTTGCTGTTCAGAATTTGTGATGGTTTATGAGCAGTTGGGAAATGACAGGAAAAAAGATCACAAAACTGGACGTGCTTATCATTTGAAGACATCCAGCCGTATGCTTAAGACAGTGGCTGTGACTGGTGCTGAATATCCAAGTACTGCGATTCTTCTCTAATCTCTGAAAAGTCTCAGTGAAGCAATTAGGACATGAACCTATCTTTTCAACTATTTCTGAATGTTTTCAGTTCAACCTAATCCGTGTAAGAAATGTTTCATACTTGGAGCACTACCATTTCTTTCACAAGATATATTGACTTTGGACTCTGCTGGAAGTGAGTAGGAAGAACTCAGGGCATGTCCAAGCTCCCAGAAAAGCTTTTTTCCCCTTCAGCCAGATAATTGGGCTCAGATGGGCAGGTCCTCAGTTCCAGAAAGGTCACTCTTAGTTTCCCTATAGCTGTGCAGGAGCTCAGCAGCAGGGAGTGATGTGCAGGGCCAGGGTAAGATTGTTTGAAACTGGATGATTCTATGACCCTATGAAAATATCTTGACTCTTCCCTGAGCTGAAGGTGTGTCCTTTCCAATGAGATACTGGTGGATTAGACTAGAAAACCTTGATCCTAAGAACCTTGTAATCCAAAGTGTAAAAAGCTACAGAATATAAGAAATAATTTTAGAGCTTTTCCCAGCTGAAAATTAAACGACATGTAGAAGTGCTCCATTGGCTAGCCTCAATTATATTCTGAGCTGCTCTAAGTATTCATCACTTGCCAAGGATTATTGTAACCATTGCTTACAAAGGGGAGCAATTCAGTGCTTCCTTAATAAAGAGAACACAAGTTTTCCCATCCTCCATTTAATTTCTTGGACGTTTCCAGTGGAACAAACACTAATTAAGCCTAAAACAGGAATTTTCAAAACCAGAAAGTCCTAATAATTACTAGAAATTAACCTTTAAAATAGTACTTAATGCATTGCTCAGTGCATAGCTTAGAAGCATATCTTTTAGAGAGACATACACATAGCTGCACAAAAGTTGTCTTCTGGGATGAGACCCAGGAATGGAAGTGTTTTATAACACTCTGACAATTGTATCATCATCCTCCAGGGATTAAGGCAGTTCAGGCAGAACAAGCACTGAGCAACACAGAAGCCAGGGGCAGCCCCGGGTCACAGGGCAGGAAGAGGAGGAGGAGGAGGAGGAGGAGGAGGAGGAGGAGGAAGGCAGTTGCTTGGCTGCCCTCCTCAAAGCCTGCAAGGCTGCTGGCTGCCCGTGCCCCTATGGCCAGAAGCATGGCCACTCTCCGCAGATGGCTGGGCTGCCCCGGACTGCTGGGCTGCTTTGTGATGGGCTTTCTTGCAGGTGAGTAGAGGGACACAGTCTCAGCCCCACCGCAGCCTTTGCCCTCGGCAGATGCGTATGCCCAGCTCCTGTTGGGATTAACTTCCCGCCAGGGAGCTTTCACTGCGTTTTAGGGAAGTTATCAAATCCTCCCCACATTGCTTTTCTAAGTTGTTTTCTCCTGCAGCCTTTGTCTTTGGGGAGTGAGGAACATAACGGCTGTGTGCCTCAGCCCGAGGGAGCCCGGGAAAGCTGACAGCGGCCCATCATTGGCAGGCAAGCTAAGTGAGGAGAGCTTAATAGAAGAGTTTGAGACTGCTGTGGCTGCAAAACCTCCAGGACTTTTAAATTTTATTTATTTATATTTCCTGATTTTTACTGAAATTCTATTTAAATGCACCTATTCAGTTGCTATTTTAGAAATCAAAGGCAGAATGTAGAGGAGGAGGAGGAGCTTTAAATGACAGCCAAGATAGTTTCATCATGTGCAATGAACTTTACTGGAACATCAGGTTCTTTTTTGCAGCCACTTGCAGCATTTGATTTTAAGTCTAAAACTGCATATCTGCATCTGTCCTTTTAAAACTTGTGTTGCAGCACACACCTGAGGCTAAAGGGTGAAAGAATAATCCATGAGTTCTGTTAAATATAAAAAAACAATGGTTTAATTTAGGAGATTCCTGAGCTACAAATTTCTGGTGCTTATGCTATTCTTACACATTTCTCATACTTCAAATCAGGATACTAAACAAAGGGGACCTGTAATTTGATCTGATAGCGCTGGTATGTTCAGAGTATTACTACAATTGTGTTTAACAGATCATATATGTTACGCATGTGACACCACAGATACTTGGCTTTGTTTTGACATTTTTCGCAGATTGGGATTTTCTAGCTATAATAATAAAAGGATTGTTTTGAAGTTTTTTTTTTAAAGACAAATTCACACAGCTTACATACTCTCTTCTTTCAGATTTATGGCTACTGAAAAATCTTTAACTTTTAAAGACTGACTTGGGTCACATTTAACTTTATTCCTTTAATTATTAAATAGATTAACCCTACCTTTCGTTGAATCTGTAACTATTATAATGTTGGCAGGGTGGCTGTTAAGTCCTAGACCTCCACTTTTAATATGTTTATACAAATATTTTAAAGTAGATATAAAAATTAAATAAGAGATTTTCATCACAACTGTCAGGAGTTCAATCCTGAAACTGCAAAGTTAAGAACTTAAATTATTTTATAAGTAATTAAAATCAATAAGAGATTAATCTGCATTAAAAGGGAGACTGTATTTACCAGATATTTGAGGTGCACTCTTGTTTTTGTCAATTTGTTTGACGTTCAGTCAATGAAGTATATTTTATTTTTCTGCTTCACTTCTATGTTTGAACCAGCAAACACTGGCAGAGGGTGCTCTAAGCCTTTTTCGTTGTCGTGGTTTTAATGAGGCTGTTCAGCACTTTAGGTTGCTTTTAGGCTCAAATATGTAAGGACTGCGTTCTTGCTGAGCAGGAGGCTTTTCAAATGTGTTTCAGGATGGTTTACAAAACCGACTGAAAAAAACTCTGACTCTTCAGATGTCTATCAAAACGCACGACAGAAACTAGTGGCTGAAATGAAAGCAGAAAACATCAAGCAGTTTCTTCGGTAAGCCCTGTGCATCTTGGTTTTTGGATAGTTTTATCAGTCACGAAAGCCAGAAAGTGAGAACAACAGCTTCAAGGAATAGCCTCTGAAAGCAGAGCTGTTAAGATGCTTTGGAAGTACTTAGATTATACAGAGTATCTGGGGGATGGAGAAGGGAGAGACTCACAATCCTTCTGCTCCTGACCTGCCCATTTTGGAAGTACTGTTCAGTGTAATTCCCTCAAGTTGCCTTACTGCTGGTGCTTATCATGCTTTTAAATGATAATTTCCCATAGTCTTGATTTAATGCAATATAGGTGTCTGGTTTTACCTCCTAAGTGTCTGAAGCTCCAACATCAGATAACTTTGCTTTGTCTCAGACTGATTTTATCATATTTGGGATATACTGATGGCTGTTAATTAGAATTGATTGATAAACCATCAATCATCTCCCTAAAATTTCAGTTTGATTAACTAGTTGAAACTAGAAAATGAATGTCTTTAAAATGTAACATTAAAAATGCTACAAAATCTCATGGCATTGAAATGCAAGTGTAGTTACAACTGATAATTCCTTTAGTGTGGCCATATTGGATAATGTGCTGGTAATTGGATGATCAGGATCTCATTATACCCTGCCTTCTGCTTCAGATGAATGGCCCTGACCATGCACAGCATGTATGTATGGTTGGTTAAGTCTTGCATGTTGTAATTGTTATTAAATATACTTTTTTTACATCCTAGCACATCCCTGTGGTTCTTTCAAAGCTTCTAAAATGCTAGGGATATAGAAATACCCTCATTAGTGTGCATATATTTATATCTTATACAGAGGTAGAAATGTATTCCCACAAAAAGTATGCAAATACAACCTCTGGTTAGTAACACCTTGGTGTTCAGCGTGTAAATCAGCAGCTGAATCATAAACATCAAAGGTTTACTGGCAAATTCGATTTCTATACATTTCTTCTGAACCCAAAAGGTTTCATTTTGAGTATCATTTAGCTTTTTCAGTCTATAGGCCTTATCTTGTTGCTCTCAGTAGATTGGAAAGTTCCTGAAGTTTGAGTGAGAGTCTAGGTGACATAGAGACTGATGACAGCAAAAAATAGCTCTGCAGTTTTGCTAAAATTTCATGGCCATAGAGTATTAATGTTAACTTCTTTGTCTGTTCGCTTTGATGATGAACCAAATGCCTCATAGCCTTTGGGGTTTTTTCCTAAACTCAAATAAAAAGCAGGAACTGCAGAAAAAAGTAAATTAATAGATGATAAAAAAAAAATTTAAAAGCATAAAAAAATGTGAACTTGAGAATTTTGATCCATATTCTTAATTTTTCAGACTGCCAATTAATTAATGGTAATTAATGATATGTTAACAAGTAGCCTGCTGGGAATTCAAAGCTGGTGCTTCACACTCAGCTGACTGACCAATGTTCACCATTACTCATTTGTTCAGTGGGCTAAACAAATTGTACACAATTTGTGTAGGGTAGCCCAGAGGGGCTGGACATTGTTTCTCACTATGTATCACTGTTATGTGATATACCTGATTCTGGGTGTAAATGGTGTTGAGAAGGCTTTTATCATTCAGTGTTTTTATTAAGAAAAAAAGAGAACAAATCTGTGCAACTAGTTTGACATAATTTTTCAAGTTAAGCTTACTAATATATGTTGTGCCAATAATGTACCAACCTATCATCAGATACCAGAATTATTGGGAGAGCTCCTTTTGGATATGTAGCTTTTCTCTATTTCTGCTCCTTGCATACTACTCATATTCTTATGCTGTGTGTCTTTAGACACTGTAGATCTGGGGACTTCTGTTTTGCAAAGAGAAAGATTCACCTGACTTATCTTAAGGCCTCGGGAAAGATCCTCTGCTCCAACTACATTTTGGGCTTATCCAGATGCAGACTCTGATAAATAAACATGTTATACAACTCAGACTTCAGTAAGACCTTACTTTCCTTGCATGTGGCTGGAAGATAAGCTTTATTCACACTGATCTTAGTTCACTATGATGTGTGTCTGCATTTGCTTCTTATAAACAATTTTGTGGTTTATTCTAGCTCATTTACCAGGTTGCCTCACCTCGCAGGAACTGAACAGAATCTTCTTCTCGCCAAACAAATTCAAAGCCAGTGGAAGGAATTTGGATTGGATTCAGCAGAACTTGTTCATTATGATGTCCTTCTTTCATACCCAAATGAAACGCAGCCAAACTACATCTCAGTAATTGATGATCAAGGGAATGAGGTGATGTTTTTAATGATAAAACTACATTTATGTAAGACTTTATAAAGAAACATTGTCTTCCTCTGTTTTCCCACCCACTCATGGCAGCATGTGCTTTGTAATATGACAAAAATTCCAGTGCAGAGGGAACTCATATTTACAAGTGGTTTTCTAGACTGTGCAGCAGAACAGCAGAGTGGCTGAAATCTCAGTGCCTCACAAAGAGATAGAAGATGTGTGGAGAGCCGATTAAAGCCAATAGACCATAAGGTATAGGAATGGCCGTACTGGTTTGGATTAAGGACACATCTAGGCCAATATCCTGTTTCCATAAACAGCTTTAAGTAGGTGCACAGGGAAGTTTTAAGAACGAAGAGATACATTTAAAACATGCAATTATTCCAATATCTAGCTGTTTCCAACTCGGGTTCTCTGCCTGTGCAATCAGTCTCTGTAAGAATCTTCATTATATCTCTTTTCCAAGTATTTATCCAGTTAGTGATCCTGTTAGATCTCTCTTCCAAGTACTTGTCCAGTTTCTGCTTGAATATCTGTACAGATTTTGCTTCCACAATGTGCCAAAGTAAGGAAAGAATGCCACACAGATACTATCTATTGTATGAAGCACCACCTCCTTTGATTTGCTCTGAACCTGACCTTACTGGCTTCCTGTGGGTGTCTCCTAAATAATAATGAACTGTTGGTCTATAGTCACCTTTTCCTTTTTTTTTTTTTTTTTACATACAGGGGAATAAGGAAGTAAAGCCTGAGTGAGGAGAGGAGATAGGACTGATAGAGAAGCATCACTGCACATAAGTGGGGATGAGGAGCACTGGTAGAAACTGAGGAATATGTGCTTAGGGATGACACAAGCTTAAAAGTGAAGGAATGGAGGAATTCTTCCAGTCTCTAATCTATGATCTCACAAGGTAGCAAAGAGTAGACATGAACCTTGGGACAATGTGAGTGTTACAGGAGGTAGTACTACAAGACAGCACACTTAACTGAACCATAACTAGCACAGAGTTAAAGAGAAGAGTAATTTTACAGGTGGAAGTAATTACAAAAAAATACCTGTGATGGCATGGATGAACTAGGTATCTATTGTCACCAGTTCTTGGCAATTTTCAACTAATTTACTGAGATTCAGGCCATGACTGGTGAGCAGCTTCTGTTAATTGATCTATCTCTGTGTATTCATATCTGCATTCTGTTGTGAAAATTCAGGGATATATCCCTAGCTGGTTTTTGTTTGATAGATAGAAGTGTATTTTTTTGTAACAATGTATAGAAACTAGTGCAACATTTGCAATAACTAAGCTTAGTGTACAACTTGCACTTGGAAGCAGAGTATTTGACCAAAGATTTTTGTTATTTATTGATAGATTTTCAATACATCATTGTTTGAACCACCTCCACAGGGATATGAAAATGTTACTGATATAGTACCACCATATAACGCTTTTTCAGCACAAGGAGTGACAGAGGTAAGCAAAAAGAATTATGTAAATAGTTAGCTGATGTCACATCATGTAAAACACTTGCTGGGATAGATTGCTCCAACTTCTAAAATTATTTGTTCTAGTAGTTTTCATTAACCATTAGTATAAGAGAATACTCAAGGACAGCTAAGCCACATACTGTGGAAAGGTTAAAAGTCTCCTGTTACCACAAAAGCTTTCTCATATTCCTAGAACTCTGAATCCCCAATGAATTAAAACCTTTTATCTTTATGGGAATGTTGAACACATCTCAGATAACCCTGCATTACGCAATCATATGTATGGAGAGGATTTGCTTAAGTCTCAGATACAAATAGTAACACATAAATCAATTTAGAAAATGTTTTGGATTAGATGAATGTCTTTAAAGGATACGAAAGTCCTTCATGGAGGAACAAGACAGGAACAACATTGCATGTCATAAATGAGTGAAATTGAGCGTTGGTGTATGTATACAAGGAATACCACTATTTTTTCATGGCTACAGAAGTTTGTCAGTTTAGCCAAGTACATTAGTTTAGCTTCCAACCTCAGTTTATAGAGCTGTTATAAGTCCAGGATAATAGAGAAAAGACAGCACTTTGAGCCTAGGCTTCCCATAGAATATTATGGATATCTCTTGCTATTATTGTTATGGGCACTTGATCTCATTTGTAGAAATGCAAAAAAAAATATCATACATAATGAACAAAGCTGTGTTTCAGGAACCAGGTACTTTGCTTGTTGAATGACCAGTTGATCTTCTTTCCTGTGCAGGCAGATCTGGTGTATGTGAATTATGGCCGTACTGAGGATTTTTCCAAACTGGAGCATGAAATGGGAATTAACTGTACAGGAAAGATTGTTATTGCCAGATATGGGAAGATCTTCAGAGGAAACAAAGTAAGGATTGTGCTTTTTTTTTTTTTCCTTTGTGGGTCAGACACTGCTCATGGTAGAACTGGGATGTACATTGTAACATAGGAATAGGAGGAAGCCTGCAATGTATCCATTGTGACTCCATTCTAAGAATAACTTCCAAAACAAGAAAAGCAGATGAATATATTAGTCTCTTGAGACTGAGACCCCGCAGAGTTCTTGGGCAGTTCTTGCAACAGCTTAGTTCAGGAAACTGAATAGTTGTAGAGCCAAAGCTTTTAATACTTTTCACCTATAGAACTGTAGTATTTTGAAGCAGTATTTTAACAAGGAGTCTGATGCATAGAGATTGAATAACTAACTCTTCTGAATCTTTAGACAACTCTGGCAAAGTTGGCAATAGTGGTACAGTAGGGATAGTGATCGGTTTTGTGCCTCAGTGTTATGTCCTGTGCTTGATTTCATAGCCTTGCACTATGACTAAAGATGTAACACATACAATGAGCATAATGTGTTTTACTGTGGTTTGTTCTGCTGACTCTGTGGTCATTTTCACTCCTCCATATATACAACTTCTAGAGCTGTGTCCCCATGAAAGTAAATAGCAACATTCAGATTTATTACTGCAATAAAAAAAAACAAACAAAAAACAACAAAAAGAGAAACTTCTTAAAAGCAAATAATTTCACAGGTTAAAAATGCCATATTAGCAGGAGCCCAAGGGATCATCCTTTATTCAGACCCTGCTGACTACTCTGCCCCAGGAGTAGATTCTTATCCAGATGGCTGGAACCTTCCAGGTGGAGGAGCCCAACGTGGGAATGTGTTAAACCTAAACGGAGCTGGAGACCCTCTGACACCCGGTTATCCTGCAAAAGGTCAGTGAAGGGTCTGTACCCCAGGCCGTTAAGTTCTTGATAAACTGCTGCTGAAAGTTATTGTGGTTCAAGAAATGATTCTATTTTCAGTGCAAATGCAAAGAAAACAGATGCTTAAAATTATTTTTAGCAGTAGTTAATTTAGCTGTTGCAGACTAAGTTCTACCTGTATGTCATTGCAACTGGTTGCATTTGAGTTAGGCAGAGGAATTAAGTTTTTAGGAAAATCTCTTTGTGTGATCCCAGCTCTGTAACTCTTAGTAAAGCAGGACCAGGACCTGTAGGTTTACAGACTGTGAAGCAGCAGAAAATGGCTGAGAATTTATAGCCATTTTGAAATATCAGGCTTTCTCAAGAGAACCACTTAAAACTTGTGGTTTAAGCCCAGCCAACAGATAAGCTGCACACAGCTGATTGCTCACTTAACCCGGTGGGATGCGAGAGAGAATTGTTAAGACTAAAAGTGAGAAAACTTGAGGGTTGAGATAAAGACAGTTTAAGAAGTAAAGCAAAAGCTGTACACACAAGCAAAGCAAAACAAGGAATTAATTCTCCACTTCCCATGGGCAGGCAGATGTTCAGCCATCCCCAGGACAGCAGGGCTCCAGTTCATGGAGCAGTGACTTGGGATGGCAAAGGATATCACTCTGAATGTCCTTCTCTTCCTTCTTCTTTCCTTCAGTTTATCTGCTGACATGACATCCTATGGTGTGGGATGTTCATTTGGGTCAGATGGGGTCAGCTGTCCCAGTTGTGTTCCCTCCCAACTGCCTGTGCACCCGTAGCACAATCACTGGTGAGGTGAGGAGCAGAAAACATCCTGACTTTGTGTGAGCACTGCTCAGCAATAGCTAAAACATTCCAGTGTTATCAACATCGTTTCCAGCCCAAATCCAAAACAGCCCCATGTTAGCTACTGTGAAGAAAAGTAACTCTACTCCAGCCAAAGCCAGCACAAACTAGATTATAATTTACCAACAAAGAAGACTAAAAGCTTTACTTGGAGCTATGTTTCCTTGCTGATCATAAATTCCAAGCAGAAAAACACTTTAAAATTCTCCTTACAAAAAGTAAAATTTCTGTAGAAAAAAATAAACAGAAAAAAATGTGCTTGTGTTGTCCTTATAGTCATTCTGAATTCAGTCTGAACTAAGACACCTACTAGTCCTATCTGCTGATGCAATGGGAATACAGGTACTTCTGGGAAGCTCACATTGTGACCGTTTTGGGGGGAATAAGATAATAACCTACTGAAAAAAACAGGTTGTGTGTGCCTAGTCCATCAGATTCAGACTGTCTTCAACATAGGTAAGTGCATCTGTGGATGTGTTCTGCAGCTTGCCAAGACTTGCAAAGCTGTCTTTACCTTACACGCCGGCTTGGATATCCCTCAGTTAGCTTGGAGGAGATGTAATAATATGGATGGAGAGCAAGTCTAACCTTGCATCAGATGTGGGGACTTCTCACACAGTTTTGCAGATGCACTGTTGGGTTTGTGGTTCTGTTGTTACAGTCCAGTTTCTGAGAAGCAATATCTAAGAAATGATATAAGAATTAAGAGCAGCGATGTGTGCTTGTGGCTGTTATGTGGCTGCACTGTTCCAAAGTATTTCCGTTTGGGTGAAAGTTGCCAAGAATACTATAAACCTGACATTTTGTTATGATTTCTCAGAGTACACTTTCAGGTATAAAGTTAATGAAGGTGTAGGAATTCCCAAAATCCCAGTTCATCCCATTGGATATCATGATGCAGAAGTATTATTGCGGTGAGTACACAATCAATCCTCCACACCAGAAGTCGGCATTCACAAATGTGCAGCAAAATTCTTTATACTAAGGTGGTAAGATCTATGCTGTTACTGCTATGCTGTATTTACTGCTCTTTTGTAGTAGAAAATATGGAAAATTCAAAGCAATCTGTTACTAGCATAATGTTTTTAAACCTACCTTGTTTTAGGTCAAAGAATTATTAAGGTAATTTAAGGTTTTAGCCTATTAGTCAAATATATTTGTCTTGAATTTCACTTCACAGTGCAATGGGAGGACCCGCAGCTCCAGATAGCAGCTGGAAGGGAAGTCTCAATGTATCTTATAACATAGGGCCAGGATTTGCAGACAACTCTTCTACAAGGTCTGTTTTAACAATTGCCTATTGACAAGATGTTGCAAAACAAAATCTCAACAAGAAAAAGACTGTGAAACAATACATCTAGAGATATTCCAGAGAATTGTACTTCCTTCTGAATAATAATTATCCAAGTAGTAATTATTAGAATTTGAAAATACATTATCAAAAAGATAGTTTTGCTCAGTGTCCCTAGTGTCAATGGATAAAAGGTTCAGAGGGTATAGGTCCAGTCCTGTCATTCCAACTTGAATCTTTAAGATTCAGTCATTGTTTCAGTGATCCTTTTCAAAATGACTATATAGCACTAAGTAGACAATTTTTAATATTCTTGAATTAATCCTAAACTTCCTCCTATTAATCCTAAACTTCCTCCTCACTTCAAGTTTGGTCTTTCTCTTCTGTTTCTGGTGACCACGAGGACAATAGGACTGCCAGCTTGTACCAATCCAACAGGGAAGCACTGACAACTCAGTAGTCCTCTTCTACATATGTTTCCCTTGTTCACTGGAATTCATTTGAGGAGTTAATGAACTGTTCCCCAAAGCTGGTCAGTCAACGTTGTTGAAAGCCCTGGACGTCAACAAGTTGGAAAAATCTACATCTTACTAATTTGTTTTACAGGAACTGTCCTTTCTGTAGCTGGATTAGCAATAGTATATTTGAGGTTTACATTTTTTCAGATCTGACAGAGAAATACAACTATCAGGGTCTACAGCACTGAGGGAGTTGCTCTGTAGCAGACCAAGCCACACACAATTACATTTAGCAATCAAGAATTTTACTGGCTGTCACAGACTGTCATAGCATTATTCCCTCTTTATAACTGACAAGCTGCAATAGATAAAGCTAAAGATCACTTTTCTATCACTTTTTGACTTAAAAATGCTTTCAGTTTACAACAGTCCCTATTCTGTGAGAACTGGTAGTGGACTGCAACGAGCAGCATGTAAAAATGATGTGTCATTATCACAGCTCTGCCTCCTGCAAAACGAGAGCATGCCCAAAGATATCATTTTGTAAGGACTTAATTGATCATTACTCTTCTCTGTTCTGCTTGAACACTAGCTGAAAATGAACAAAGCAGGAATAAATCAATAAGGTGCTATTTGGAATGTCTTGCAGAGCAACGATGAGAAAAGAAACAATATGATTCATCCACAAAACATGTACGTGGGAAATGTTTTTGAATGCACTTTTTAGCATCTCCCTACTTGATAGGGTAACAGTTTTTCTAAATATGTTCTAATCCTATGTATACTTCTTTCTCAGAGTAGTTCCATATCAAAATGAACATTTTCAGTCTAGGTAGAAAGTCACTTGCACATCGAAAGTGTGCAAGTGTGTGCATGCTCAACGCACTGGTGTCAGTTATTTATTTTCTGGGCAAAGATCCAGTGGCTCTCCTGAAGTAGGTTTTGATTTTGACAGCTATGCAGATTTTCTGCTGAAAAGATAACTTCAAATGTGAAACTCTTGGGGTTTTGCCACATACAAAAAACCACATTGATTCTTTGTTTCTTCTACAAGTTAAGAGGGGCTGAATATATGATTTTTAGCTCTCTAATACCTGAATTTCCTTCTTTTTTTAAAAAAAAAAAAAAAATTCCACAAGCAGATTTTACTGGGGGAGAGAGATGTAGGATTAACAAATCTTGATTACTTAGATCTGCTGTCCTAACCAGAGATTTCTGTTTACTCCTGGATGAATACTTCTAATGATCTTTTCTACAAGTTCCATCTTATTACATGGAATTGTGCTAGAAAAAAGGATGTATTCTTTATTAAAATATGTATATATGCAGTTATAATTGTGGACTAAATGTATTTTGAATTACTGTATATGCTTTTCAGTTTATTCCTCTAATACACAATTATCTGATGGAGTATCATAAAGAGTAATTCAGTAAATTCTGTAAATCTTTGAAAGTTTATAGATTGGCCCATTTCATAGGGTTGCTTCTAAGACATTTTTCTCTCAGCAGGTTAACCTGAGGCAGAAAATGGAACACTGATACAGCATGACAGGTTAAATCAGTGCTGAGCACACAAAGCAGAACAGAAACACAAACTTTCTGGCTTACAGATTATTAATGTAGATTTTTTACTGCCTCTCAGTCAGAAATGGTTATTCCATACTCCTTTTCATTTCAGAAAAGTCAGAATGCATGTTCATACAAACAGTAAAATAACACGAATTTACGACGTCATTGGCATCCTCAGAGGAGCTGTGGAACCAGGTGAGCAGTGGGTTGTTGATGATTTTCATCCCTTCTTTATTTCATGTTTGGTGACATTGTTCTTATGTTGCTTCAAACTTCAGATTTTTAGATAGCCAGATAATAAGGAATTTCAGAAAACCTTAATAGGTTCTGTTTCTCTCATCACACTGTTTTACATTAATGTCCCCAAGAACGTATTTGAATGGGAATGCTAGGGTGATGATATAGGTCAGAAGATTATAACACTTATCATGTTATTGCAGGTGTCCTCTTACACCATTCATACATTTTTCCTTTGCAAAATTTAAAACAATGGTAAGCACAGAAAAATAGTGATGATTTGAGATCTCAACATGCTACTTTTAAGTGGAAAAATCATAGTATCATTGAATGGTAGGGGTTGGAAGGGACCTTTAGAGATCATCTAGTCCAACCCCCCTGCAGAAGCAGGTCAGCCTAGATCAGGTGGCATAGGAACATGTCCAGGCAGGTCTTGAAGACCTCCAAGGAAGGAGATTCCACAACCTCCCTGAGCAGCCTGTTCCACTGCTCCATCATCCACAGAGTGAAATAGTTTTTTTTCTTATGTTTAAGTGGAACTTTTTGTGTTCCAGCTTCATCCCATTACCCCTTGTCCTCTTGCTAGCTACAATAGAAAAAATGTCCCAACCTCCTGACACCCACCATTTAGATATTTGTAAAATATTTATTGCATAATTCATGTCTTCATTTATATATTTCAGTGCAGTAAGTGAATGGTTGCAGATTACCTTAAAAATTAATTTTATAACACTTGTATTAAACTTCATTCTTTGTTTGACGCAAATAAGGCAAATTTCCATCAAAGGACGAGTTCCTCTGTGACCTACTCTATATGGTCCTTCTCTGGCAGAGGGGTTGGACCAGGTGATCTTTTGAGATCCCTTCCAACCCTTAAGATTCCAGCCCTTAAGATTCTGTGATTCTGTGAAATACGGGTAACATAAACAAATTTTTAATTAAAGATTGATGTTGTGTATTTGTTTCTAGACAGATACGTTATTTTAGGAGGTCATAGAGACTCCTGGGTATTTGGTGGTATTGATCCAACTACGGGTGCAGCTGTTCTTCAAGAGGTTGTACGGAGTTTTGGTAAAATGAAGATGGAAGGTAACTTAATTCCTACAGACATGAAATGATTGATATGGGAAAACAGCAGCTTTGAGGAGCTGTGTTGAATGTTCCCATAAGGAGTTGTGTTGATTTAACTACAGAAAGTTGTATTTCTTACTATGAAAGATGCAAATTCATTGAAGAGATGCACATGTAGCATCCCATCTTAGTTGGCTGAATTTATTCCATCATGTCTCTCATCAGTGTAGTTGGGTGGAATGAAAATATTGCATTAAGAAGAAATGCCTCTGCAATAATACATTCCTCTAAGGATTTTAAAGAGAATTTTTATACTGCTAAATCAATTAAGCACTATTTTTTTAAAAGTTATTTCAATTAACTGTGATCTTTCACTGGAATGTCTAATTTGAAATGGAATTATTGAAGTTCAGCTCTGTGATTGCAGGTTGGAGACCTAGGCGAACGATTATTTTTGCTAGCTGGGATGCAGAAGAATTCGGATTATTGGGTTCCACAGAATGGGCTGAGGTAAATACAAAACAATGTAAAGAAAGTGAAAGTTGAAAGTCTGTTGCAGGCAGTTGCAGTAGATAGTGGCATGTATTCCTAGGCTGCAATCAGTAGCTTCAAGGTGAAGTTGGAGAACAGCCCTTTCAGGTGCTGTGAGGGCCTCATATTTATGCAAATAACCTACCTAACTTCTTACAACGTAAGTACACTAATTCTTCTAAGGGTTAAAAATCTACTTCAGTTAAAAGCTAATATCCCTCAGTGGTCTCTATGTGAAATTCTATCCTTTATTTAACAGAATAGCATTTTTTGTAACCTATATTGGTTTGATTTCTAATTTTGAGAAATTTCTTAGTTCCTATGATCCACAAGCCCTTTGTGTGAAGTGAATCTTCCTGAGCAGATGAAAGGGTAGATAACATATGAGTGAATGGTTCCAAATTCTTGTGACACTTCCGGTATTGTAGAGTCTCAGGGGCAGGACAAGTGACTCATTCTGTGGTGGGATCTCTGACTATATTCCCGCTTGACAGAAGAATGTTGGGAAATTCAGAAGTGAGGTTCAGAGTGTTTTTCTCTTCCTTACCCTGTTAGGCATGTTCAGCTCTTAATCCTGTAAGTGGACTTGTTCAGTCCTGGTAAGAAATATAGGTCTTACAAGAGTTTTCATTGCTTTGTCTATAAAATCCAAATTAGAAGCATAGAAGGCAGAAAATTGTCTGATGAAACATGTTTTTGCTGAATGATGTCAATTTATTAGTGCTTAATGGTTCAACAGAAATGTGTTGTCTTCTTCTGTTAGAATTTTATTTACAAGGTTACATTTAGGTACAAATTTTAATCTTTTTTTGTTTTAGTTTAATAACATGTATTTCAGTAAAACCCAAAATCACTTAGAAAAATGAAGAGAAGGGAGCAAAACTGGAAATGTGGTTCTAAACACCAAGGGGATTCCATCATTCTTCTGATAACAAAGATGAGATTTCTATCCTTGTGGATTTCTTTCTCTTATAAACTGTTTGGCTTACAGCTGCAATAGCCTCTGCACCTCACTGTTGGCTTATGAGACATTAGATGAAGAAAGAATAATTTAAATTATATTTAAAATAATTTACTGAGAGATTTTAAATAAACCAGTTCTTTTTGTGTTTGATTCGTTCACATATTGCTGCTGCTGTTAGATAATGGCTTTTATTTAATAATTCAATATCTAGTAATCTGTCATCCATCATTTCACAAAAAAAGCAGATGTACTAGATTAAAAAGCCATGAGCACAATTCATATTTGAACCTCAATGTTTTCATATTGTTTTCTTGCTTTCTCTTGCTAGTGTGCATTCCTACTCTCTTATACCCAAATTAGATTCTGTTTCACTGGAGACATTCCTCACAGCTTACATTCATGTTTTCTGCAGCTGCCAGATCTGTCATGCACTAAATCTTGAAGAAAATTAACCCATGATACTCACTGTCTTCTGTATAACAAAAAGACTGCAACTATTGGAACATACTTTTGTTGCATTGACAGTTTCCATTGCTCACAAATGAAGGAATTTCTTTCTGTTGCAAATATGCTTTTGCATATGTGCAAGGCCTCATGTGAGCATATACAGGCATGCTCCTTCCCTTCATGCCCTTTTACAGAATCTCACCTACTGTTTGTTTTAAATATCTTAATTTCATGATGAAATTATCAATTACCAATTCCATGTTTTGTTGATGTGACTTGCAAATTATTAGTTGGGTTATAAATTGGATGAATCAAGTAACAATTACTAACCTAATTAAAATATCTATCACAAATACAAGACTTAGTTAAATACCACTTAGTGGTTGGAATATCAATTTCAAACATAATTAGTGGTTTGCAAAAAAAATGAAACAAGTGTCTGTATATATTTAGCAGGAAAGCAATGCTTAGTTGACTCAAAATAGTCAAATTCATTTTTAATAGGAAATGTCACTGGTTTGACTTCACACTTTTTGAAATAGAAAGGTGTAGAAATGACTATTCTGTTTATCAGTGTGAAAACTGAATTCATTGCTGGGAGCTCATGTGAATAACTGGAATTAAAAGTGTGGAGGAATCCAGGCAGTCATGTGCTGCATGTTCAAAAGTGCAGAGTTAGTGCATATATAACCTTAATTTACCCTGTTACACTGCTGTTCAGTAATTTAACTCATAGTTTCTTGCTCCTGTGTGATGCAGCAGGCAGCACCTATACTTCGGGGATCTTTTCTGCAACAAATCAATTCCCAGAAAGCAGGAGTGAATTTGATGTACCCAGGTCATTAACCAGTGACATGAATATGATTAGTAAGGCACATGGTGTGACTTAATTAACCTGACTGGGTTCTTAAAGGCAAAAGTGCACATAACATGCTCTTGACTAAATGTCACTAACTGAAAGTAATAATCATACTTCTACAACTCCAGGAAAACGCCAGAGTCCTCCAGGAGCGGGCAGTTGCTTACATCAACACAGATTCTTCTATAGAAGGTATGTCTTTTATTTTTAAATTCACCTTCACATGTCATTTTTAATAGTTCATTGTGTATTATTTATTGCATCCAGAGCTGGCAAATGTAAGATAGATAATATGGTGTTCAGAATAAGTATAACAAATACAGAATTAAGTGGAGAGGGAGAAAAATATGCATTCTCATGTTGCTTTCATATTGCAAATAGCCATGAGCTGCAGCCCATATGTCTGGAGTCCAGAATGTCTCCTCTGGAGCAGTTTAGTATTCTGTGCTAATGAACTGAGAGGTCTGAATATTAAAGTTCCTGTTAACTGTGCTAGCTTTAATTTACAATTACAGTTTTAATATGACAGGCTGTGACTTTTTCTGCTTGCATCTCCAGCTCCTTTCCCTGTGGGATTACAATGTTTTGGGATGCTAATTTATTACAATCTTAAGGAATTTTTGTTGAGATCTTAGGCTTACATTTTGTGGGAGTGGGATCCATATTGGTGCTTTGAGCCAGTGTGATCACCTTTATTCATTGCTATGACCAGGGAGAATAGGCAGGGAGTTACACAGGTATTAGGAAAAGCCTCTTCTAGAAAAATAAGCACTGAAGAGTGTTTCACAAAAAAAAAAACTGATCCACTATTATCCAATTACTCTGCCCTTCAGATTATGAGAAGAATTTGCCATATAGGAATGCTGCTTAGAAACTGGACTTGGAATTTTGGGCACAACACTATGACATAAATCACAAACTCCTTCTTAAATCACACTGAGCTTTTTTACAGAATAGATTAATTTACTGTTGTCTGTTCTGAAATAATAGTCAGTAGAGTCCTGTGAAGCTGTCCTGCATCATAACCTCAGTTATTTAGGGCATTGCTCTTCCACATTAAACCTAATTTATTTGAGCTCACTATGCATGAATCAAATGGATATCAACAGGCATATTTAAGAGCTCTTTTCATTCCTGTCAGATGACAATTTTGTCTGTCACAAAAGCATTGGAAAGAAAGAAAAGCCAAACCCAGTTTCTAAGTGCTCGGTTGGAGTTGGAGTATAGGGAGGGTTGGAGCTGTTAGTTCAATTATGCAGCCTACATGCTGTGTAAAAAGTAGAGCAGAATTTCACGCCTAGAAGATCTCACGAATGAAATAATAGCTCTACAACTGCTTCATATGCTCAGCATGGATTGTAACACATATTTTTTAGTTGGTTTGCAGCCAACATGCTGCTGCCTTAACAATTTTCGTCTAAATGTTGATTATTCAAACATGTCTCTTGCTTTATGCGTTAAAGAAAACGTGAAAGTAAAACCACTGGAAAATAAATTTGTAATAAGGAAAAGAACACCACATTCAGTGCACTGTTCAAAGTATCTTTGACAGCTTTTGCCTGACTGAGCATTGAAATCCCCTACAGAGCCATAGCATCCATGTACTCTGATGATTATTTTGTTTACTATCATATATTTTCCACTGCACTTCTTATGCTGCTTTTTGGACGGCAAAATTATATCTCTTCATTGTTCTTTTGAGCATTTTTGTGACTTTAATTTCCAGTTCTCAAATACAGACTCTCCTTGGAAACCCCATTAACATTACTATTTCTCCCCCTCATCATGGAGTTTTCTCTAATTGCCATTTGAGTCCTCTTGTGAGTATATACTGTGCAAAGGATGACCCAAATGTCTAAAACCATATCAAAAGCTAACAGCTGTGTTATCTCAGAGCTTATGTTTTATTGTGTCCCAGCCTGCTCATCCCTCTTCTCCTCTTTTTTGTTAGTATTTGAGGTTTTTGCCCAGCCACTGTCTGGTAGCTGTAGTCTATAGCGAAGATGCTATTCAATCCTTCCTACATTAAAAGTGGCAATAGTTTCTTTTCAATGGGGCTCTTGCTGCTATAACTGACAACTTTGGTATGAGACACTTAGCCAGCTCAGCACAGCCTGCAGGCAGTATGGAAAACGCTACAGCATGATGTTAAAAGGAGAGGTTTAGCAGACACTAGATGAAAACATTATTCTGCATCTTTGTTGCCTCCTGTTTGAGTGAGACTTAGTTCTGAAATATAAAATCCCAAATGTCTTGCAAGTCTCTTACTCAGATGACCTGTCTTTCAGATGCAGATGTCTGCAAAAACATTGGAAAAATACTCTTTCTGATAAGAGAAGAAGCAGTTTCATTGAAAGACTTCTTAAAACATCTTTCAAGGAATATTTCCACCTACAGAGTTCCAAAGCACACTATCTTTATTTTTAACTTCCTACAAAAAGTATGATATTCCTATTGCCTTCTGTTTAACAGTCTTTGGGGAGTGTATGTGACAGAGGCTTGTAACTAATGAGGAATATTTAAGCATATTTTAGAACTGTGTCAGGGCCTAATTCCATTGCTGTGTATGTACTATAACTGGTGCATCATGGTTGTGTAGTAGCAGTAGCTTATATAATGTGACCAAGTACTCTATTTCTGTGTATGTTCTGAGGCAAGATCTAAATTTTTGCCTTGGAATCAAGAGGTTTGACTAAGAAAGGACTGCAGGGTTTAATCCATTAGGAAGATAATACCACTGATACTTGGAGGGAAAACTTCTGTGTCTTTGTTTCATTTTCAGGTAACTACACATTAAGAGTTGACTGCACCCCTCTTCTCTACCAATTGGTGTATAATCTGACAAAAGAGGTACAGAATCAGAATGTTTATTATTTTTGACTTTCACAAAATGTAAAACTGTGAGTTTATGGGATAAAATTGAATTATTAAATAATATTGAACGTATGGTTATGCTGAAAGAATCTAGATCCCACCAGAATCAATTGCAAAACATCCCATCAGTGGTTCATGGTCTAGGCTCACCATTCCTCAATGTTCTTAGAAGGGCTGAAACGTGTCACTGACATAAGAGGAATATTATTTGCAATACAATGTAAAAATAATAATGAAACCAGGAGAATAAAACACTCGAGCAAGATCATTTCTCTAAAGTGACAGGCCTGCAAGGAAATAAACTGCATTTTAAATTTCCTTTTCACGTACAAAAGAGAATCCATTCATTTTCACATTGGCTAACTACCATTTTCTGTTTGGCTGTTCCTCCTGAATCTCCTTCATATCTCACTGATACTCTGAAATGCTGTGATAAATATTGAAGGACTGAGCAGTTGTGTGCCAGATGTATGCACAGTTACAAGTGGTCTCATTATGTCCTCTTTGCTTTCACCTCTCAGGTTGAATTATCATAAGGCTTTAAGGCTGTGATCCATTAAAGCATGAAAAGTCTTTGGCCACATGAGAAATTAACGAGATCAGAAACCTAGCACAAGCCATTGTCACTAACCTTACATCTGGATTCATCTGAATTAACAGAAGGCATCTCTGTCTGACCTCAGCAACACGGGCTCCTTTTAAAGGCAATTAGTAGAAACAGGTACCTTTAGGATGAGATTTATTGGACCAAACATAGTTGTCTGCTTTAGTACACACAGAATTCTCAGACTTTCTTTTCTCCCCTAATATTAAGGAACCCGACTGACTTGGTCCAATGTAGTAATCTGCACTGTAATGACACTTGGTAGGGTAACTCCAGCTCTGATTTCCAACCCACTAGATTCATTCATGCTGAGTCAATTTCAATCACTGTACTTTGGGACACTTTATCTATGCTATTCTCACCTTTTCTTTTCTACATTTTCTTTTCTTATCAACTCTTTCTGTCCTAGTCCTTCCTTGTGTTGGATGAAGCTGTGCTGGTTTAAATGTTAGCTTTGACACTTTGCACACTGAAAGGCATTCTCTTTTAGTTGTAAAAATGTTGGTGTCCCTCCTGCTGCTGTGGGCCCCTGGAGAAAACAATTTCCTTCCTGTCTGCAGCAAGCCACTTACCCACAGATATGACTTTGTACAAAAGATAAACAATGTAAGAAAATGCTCTGGGCTGAAAATAGTACCTCACTCTTGATCTTAAGTCAACAGTTCAACAATTGCTGTGTGTTAGTAGAAAACATTCATAAAACTACTGTATTAAATACTTGAGGCTGTTTTTTTTTTTTAAAAAATGTTTCCAATTCAGTATTACTTAAGCTTTTAACAGTAGAAGTATAACGTAAAGAATAGAAAACTTGACATCTATTCCATAATTCCATGCTGTGTCCCTGCTAAGTAGCTCCTAGAAATACAGTAAAGTCAACTATATTCTTCATAACTTAGTTCAGAAACGGGATTATTTTACTGTAGGCAGATATTACGGAAAAATCTATTTCTTGAGCTCCTTAAAGTACTGTTCGAACAGCTTAGATTTTTTTGTTTTGTTAGCTTGTTATAGACAAAACTCACAATTACTTTTACATTTCTGTTGTTCCACAGAGCAGGATTTTGTAATAACATTCTGATTCTTTGCTGCTCCCTGCTTTATAGACACAGTTGACAATAATAAACTAACCATGAGCCAGCAATGTGCCCCTGTGACCAATAAGGCCAATGACATCCTGGGATGCATCAAGAAGAGTGTCGCCAGCAGGTCAAAGGAGGTTTTGTTCCCCCTCTCATCTGCCCCGGTGAGGTCTCATCTGAGTACTGTGTCATTCTATGATTTTCCCCAGTTTGATCGTATTGTCTCATTTCAAGAAATCTCATCTGCAATCATAGAATGGTAGGGTTGGAAGGGACTTTTAGAGATCATCTAGTCCAACTCCCTTGCTCAAGCAAGTCCACCTAGATCAGGTCATACAGGAACATGTCCAGGTGGGTCTTGAAGACCTCCAAGGAAGGAGACTCCACAACCTCCCTGGGCAGCCTGTTCCAGGGCTCCATCATCCTCACAGTGAAATAGTTTT
>WBNH01010461.1:118543-157093 GCA_013401255.1 Urocolius indicus | reverse complement strand
GCTATCCTGTGACGCCTGGTTAGTTTTAAATTCTTTCTTGAATAAAACAATAGTTTTAATGTTTTGGTTGATTCTATTGCACCAGAGTCCATTAAGATATATAGGCAAGTTTTAAATACTGTGAAAATTAAAATTCATTTAACTCAGCATGTTTGTAAAATTGCCTATTGACAACACCGAGTGTCAGCAAATTGCTAATGAAGCCTGAATAAATCACTTAATTGTCCTTCAAAACAATAGATTAAGGTTGTTGTTTGCCTTTGGATTCACATTTCAGCTGTTCCTCTGTACCAGTGAAGGTTCAAAACCTTTTTTTTTTCATAAAACATGTACTTGCAGTCATATGCCATCAGGAACTACAGTTGTGCAGGAGAAACAAACCCAAAAGTTGTGATATTTTCTAAAATAACCAATACTGACAACACTGAATAGTGAGTGAAGTTGAGTACAAATTCTCCTATGTGTTTTCAGATCATCTTTCTTTTTTTGTCTGAAATCCCCTCCTACTGCTTCTGAAATACAATCTGTTGCCACGATGGAGCTGTGATGTCAGCAGGGCAGACGTGTGGACAAGTGCAAATTCTCACTCTCACAAGGTGACATGGATCTGTCTATACCACAGTCTGTAAACAGCTTGCATACATAAAATCTGTGCCCCTGATTATGGAAATGGAACAAAAAATATTAATCTAAGAGCAAGCATGAGTAGGCGGGTGATGAATAAATAAGTTTACTAGAAATGGAAGAGCAGATGAGCTGATGACAGAACAGCTTTCAATAGGAGTCCTGGGAACAGAAAGCCCATCACACTAAATAGTGTGGTAATTCATAAACAGTGAAGGGTCATAGTTGCCAACAGAGAATAGGGTTTAGGAGATGACCTAATCTGATGCCCCATCTTCCTTTACAATCAAAGAGAGCATACTCCAGTTTTTATCTAAAGTTTTCTGAAACTTGTGAGCAAAATGTGCAAGTTGCAAACCCTCTTTCTTTGTATTTAATTTTGGTAAGGTCAGGAATTCTCCTTGTAACGTCTACCTGTTACTTACTCTGCAACACTTGGTTGTATTAATTGATACTTTTCCCAAGTCTGTATGAAACAGATCCTTTCACAGGAAAATCATCACAGCTGATATGGTCATTAAAAGAAAGGCCTGTTGCTTCTTTGGGCAACTTATTCCACATGTCTGGGATGTACTGCCAGGGACAGAGCAGGAAAAGCTCTGGAACAGAGCACTGGAACAGGCTGCCCAGATGGATTTGTTGAGTCTCCTTCTCTGGAGACGTTCAAAACCCAGCTGGATGAGTTCCTGAGTTACTTACTCTAGGAGGTCCTGCTCTGGCAGGGCAGTTGGACTGGATGATCTTTCGAGGTCCCTTCCAACCCTTAGGATTCTGTTATTCCATGAGAGGCAATGGACTGACCTGCTGTCCCACCTGCACAGTCAGGCATTCTAAGCAGGATCCTGGGCTGTGAGTAGCAACATGAGTGTTGCTCCTGGAGCACATGGACTCCTGGCAGAGACATCTCCTGTGCTGTGAGTAGTGCTTGTGTGAGCACGCATGGGACTGGGCTGCTGTTATCTGCCTTGTCTTACACTGTGTCCCATGGCATCCATGGCATCTGTGTCTTACCCTTCATCCAGTACTATTCACTGTATGTATCATACTCTTCGGTTATGATACAGAAGAGTTACCAAGATGATAAGGGGACAGGAACATCTTTCTAATGATGAAAGGCTGCAAAACCTGGGGCTATTCTGACTGAGAAGACTGAGGGGGGACTTTGTCAACATTTATAAATACCTAAAGGGTGGATATTGAGAGGTTGGGGCCAGTCTGTTTTCTGTGATGTCCAGTGACAGGACAAGGGGTAACAGGCAGAAGCTGGAACACGGGATGTTCCACTGGAACATGAAGAGAAACTTCTTCCCTGTTGAGGTGAGGCTGTTCTGGCACAGGCTGCCCAGGGAGGGTGTGGAATCTCCTTCTCTAGAGGTTTCCAAACTTGCCTGGACACGTTCCTGTGTGACCTGATGTAGGTGGAGCTGCTTCTGCAGGGAGGTTGAACTAGGTGATCTCTAGAGGGCCCTTCCAACCTTGACCATCCTGTTATTCTGTGATTTGAATAGGACATAATGTTCCGTGAAGGAAGTTCAGTTGTCCTTCTACAGCCTGCTGGAACAGCTGTTATCTTTGATCTAAGTCAGGCTTTTTATACCTTAATGCTGCAGTACATCCCTTTGTTAACAAGGAAACTGCAGAGTTCTGTGCAATGCCAGTCAGCCTTTTCCTTGCCAGGCATGGGGAAGGTGTGTATTCATGTGAAGTGGTTTTGTCTGGGCTAGGTTTTTGTAGCAGAGAGTGCTACAGGGATGGCTTCTTTAAATCAAAATCTGCCAGTAGCTTCCCCTGTAGCTGACAGGGCTAATGCCAGTCAATTCTAAGATGAACCGAGCAGCTGACCAAGGCCTGGCCAAGTAGTGACTGAAGTAACGTCTCTATGAATAATGTATTGGAGATGGGGAAGAAGTTGCTGAACAGTTGATGAACTTTAGCAGCAGAAGAAGGGAGTGAAAATCTGATAACATCTCTGCAGACACCAAGGTCAGTGGAGAAGAAAGAGGAGGTGCCCAGGCACTGGAACAGAGACCACTGTGACCTGTGGTGAGGACCATGGTGAGGCAGCTGTACCCTGCAGTCCATGGAGGCCACTGGGTAGCAGAGATCTACTCGCAGCCTAAGGAGGACCCCACACTGGAGCGGGTGGATGCCTGAAGGAGGCTGTGACTCTGTGGGAAGCCCATGTTGGAGCAAGTTCCTGTCAGGACCTGGGAGTCTGTGGGAAGTGCTCACACCAGAGGAGTTTTGCTGTCATGATATGTGATCTTGTGAAGGACTCAGGCTGGAACAGTTGATACCTGAAGGACTGTTGTCCTGGTGGGTGACCCACGTTGGGACAGGGTATAAGGAGCTGCCCCCATGGCAAACTCCGTGCTGGAGCAGTTCATGAGAAGCTGCAGCTCCCACACTGCAGAAGTTCATGAGGGACTGTCTGCCATGAGAGGGACCCCACAGTGTACCAGTGAGAAGAGTGAGGAGGCCTCTCCCTGAGAAGCAGCAGCGGCAAAGGCCATCTGTAATGAACTGATTGTAACACCCATCCCCCATCTCCTGAACAGCTGAAAGGGGAAGGAAGGAGAGTCCTGGGAAGAAGGAGGGGCGAAGGGAAGTGTTTTAGTACTTAGTTTTATGTCTCATTTTCCCTACTTTGTTCTGATGGTTCATGAATAAATCAAACCATTTCTCCTCAAGTTGAGTCTGTTTTGTCTGTGACACTAATTGCTGAGTGATATCCCTGTCCTTACCTTGACTCACAAACCTCTCATTACATTTCTGTCCAGTTTAGGAGGGAGAGTGATAGAATGACTTGGTGGGCACCCAGGCAGGGGCAAACCACCATATTATGAAAGCATTCTCAGGCATTCTGCTTTGTTGTTGCCCTCATTGCACAAGGTCTTTGTCTATTACTGCTAGCAGCACAGCTCTTTAAAGTCTGCACTAGGGAAATTAATGAATTATGAAAAGCCAGCAAAATTAATGCAATTATATCCCGTTGGGCAACTGAAAAATATATTGGGTTCAGTAAGTACTCTGAAGTTCTTCACAAAGTCCTTGCTTTTCTAGATTCTCTTTTTTCTGCTGTGGTGAACTTCTCAACGGCTGCTGCTGAATTTCACAGGAGACTTGAACAAGTTGACAAGAAAGAGTAAGTCTGAAAAAAAGTCACATATGTATGTGTGTGTATATATATATACGTGAGTATACATATCTGCCTTAGGTACCCAGTGTGGTAGTTCTTTCTTTCACAGAATCACAGAATCACAAAATCTCAAGGTCTGGAAGGGACATTGATAGATCACCTAGTCCAACCCCTCTGTCAGAGCAGGATGACCTAGAGTAGGTCACACAGGAACTCGTTCAGGTGGGTTTTGAATGTCTCCAGAGAAGGAGACTCCACAACCCACCTGGGCAGCCTGTTCCAGTGCTCCATCACACCCACAGTGAAGAAATTTTTCCTTGTGTTTCTTTGGAACCTCTTATGTTCCAGTGTGTACTCATTGCCCCTTGTTCTATCAGAAAGAGTCTGTCTGATGAGTGTAGAGCTCTTGAACTTTGAGGTGATATATGCTGAGATGCATTCTGCTTCCTTTGATTATTACTAGTATCAGCTTGTCATTAAAATCGTTGTAATATATGGAAAGGCAGGTAGCGGTGGAAGCATTTTATTCTGCATAGTGTCAAATCTTGTAGTTGACTTTTCTATGACAGAATCCCAATGCATTAATATAGAATGTATTGAAATCTCCACTTCAAAACCTCATATTTTTGCAAACTTGTAGACCATCTTTGTTGTTTTTTTCTTACTATCCATATGAGAAGGTAAGTGTTTAAAGTACTTGGAAAGTGATGACTCCTCATTGCGTGAAACGTCTCTGTCTCCATTTTCTGCAGTCCGGTCGCAGTGCGAATCATGAACGATCAGCTGATGTTTATAGAAAGAGCTTTCATTGATCCTCTTGGCTTACCAGGAAGGAAGTTTTACAGGTGAGGCAACAGATTACTTCACCAGTTATCTAAGGCACTGTGTTTTTGCAGGTGAATCCCACTGTAACTGACTTGTCGGTTGAACTGGTGTATAATAAAATATAGGCATTACATTTTAGGAACTACAGCTCAACAGGTTGTTTTAGTTACAGTCCAGTGAACAGCAGAATTTGTTTATAGCCCCCAGGGAGAACTCCTTGGCTGCACCAGTCTTGTGGTGCCTAATTCCTTTTCTTGGATCTGGCACTCTGCTTTTAACTGTCATGCTTGTGATGACTTGCAGGTGTGTAGCACTACCTCTGTTACCACCTTGCTCTTTTAAACCTGTGCAAACCCTGTCCTTCAGCACCTCATCTGCTTGTCTTTGAAATACCTCCAAGGATGCTGACTCCACCACCTCCCTGGGCAGCCAGTGCCAGTGCCTAACAATCTTTTCTGTGAAAAAGTTCTTCCTAATCTCCAGTGTGAACCTCTCCTGGTGCAACTTGTCCCATCACTGGTTACTTTGGAGAAGAGACTGACTTCCACCTCACTAGAATTTCCATTCATGTAGTTGTAGAGTGATCATCCACACTAAACACCTCCAGTTCCCTCAGCTGCTGCTCCTCAGACTTGTGCTCCAGATCCTTCACTAGCTTCATTGCCCATCTCTGGTCACGTTCCAGCACCTCAATGTTCCTCTTGGAGAGAGGCACCCAAAACAGAACCCAGCACTCGAGGTGTGGCCTCACCAGTGCTGAGTACAGGGGAACAATTGCTTTCTTCATCCTGCTGGTCACACTATTTCTGATACAAGCCAGGATGCCATTGGCCTTCTTGGCCACCTGGGCAGCCTGCTGAGGCACATCATTAATGATCTTAAAGGTCTTTTCCAACCAAAATTATTCTATGATTCTATGAAAGTGAAAATTGATTAAAGAATCAGCTGTTGCAAAAAGAAGGTAAAAATGAGGGTAGTGGGTGAAGGAGATGAGAACAAATGTGTAGGGAGGATGAAGATAGAAGTCCAGAAGAGAGGTTGAAGAGAAAGAGACCTTTGAGCACAGGATAGATGAAGGCCCATGAGCTGTGCTGCCAATTCCTGTCTCTCCTAGCTTTGGCTGCTGCTGTAGATGTTCTTATTAGCTTACATTGTTAACTAGTTATTCCTGAAATTTTATCTCTACTAGCACGTGGGCACAGGGCAGGAAAACTTTTGGTGCATCCTTCACAGAAACCCGATGCATTTATTAGTAACACCTGACAAAAAGCTGTCTTCCAGTGTCAGGTGCGTGACTACCTTGCTTTCCTTTTGGTATCTCCTTTTTCCCAATGACTGGATACCTCTGGCTGATTGATGGCTTTCACACCAAGCCAGAAGTCCCTCAAGCAGGTAGCACTGAGAATCACACTTCCATCCTCCTAGGATAAACTGTCATTCACACTTGAGAATGAAAAGCTTATATTCTACAGTTCTTCTTGTTGAGTGTTAAGTATCATTTAGAGCTCTCTGGATTTTAAAATGTTTATTTATTTGCTTCCATTTATTAATAGATTTTTTAGTGTTTATTTTAAGCTGGGAAGACTCTTTCATGCTACAAATGGGCTTTGATACTTTGCATGAACAAAATCAATTTAAAAGCAGATCTATAACTATTGATTATTTAAGACAAAAAGCCTTACCAACAAATAAAATTGGTTTTTTTTGTGCAGTTCTGTTCCAATGTAATCATTTCTCCTCTGGACAATTCATGCTTTTCTTAGGAATCCTCCCAGGGATTTTTAATCTCCTCTTTTTACATTCCTTTGTCAGATTTGCTGACTGTCATTCAGATACTTAGTTATTTTTGAATTGTTCTGCTCCTCTTCTCACTGTACACCCATAGCTAGTTTTACTCCCTGTTCCAAACTTCCAAGTTAGTTCAACAGGTTTGTGAAGCTTCCACTTTGAAAAACTTTAACATGGTTCTATTCCTAATTAGACAAGTGCATCGTCTCCTCTAAAGGAGAAGGTCGTGTGTCCCAAATCTGTTCCCTTTCTCATAGATTTTGCCCTTGGGGCTGCTTTCTACTGTCCTTTTAAAGACAGGTTCAACTAGATTTCCCATGTATTCAGTAAGTTCTCATCTCAGGATTCACAGCTGTTTTATGTTAGCACACTACAGTGAACACATACTCACCATTACTGGTTAATTTATTTAGTATATGTGCATTTTTTTTTTCCTTCTTTTACCACAGACATGTCATCTTTGCTCCAAGCAGTCACAACAAGTATGCTGGAGAGTCCTTCCCAGGGATCTATGATGCCATGTTTGATATTGAAAGCAAAACAGATCAGCAGGAGGCCTGGGAAGAAGTCAAGCGGCAGATTTCCATCGCAGCCTTTGCTGTGCAGGCAGCAGCAGGGACACTGAAAGAGATTGTGTAGGATGAAGGCTTCAGAAAGCTCAGACAGCAGAGTCTGGAATGCAGCATAGTCAGGCTACTAGAAGGGCCTAGCCTTTCCTGAGTGCCTCCAGTGTGTGACTTTCCAACACTCTGAACACTTGGAAGTTGTACTGGTGGGGTGAGCAGGAGCTCTGGGTATCTAAGAACTCCTGAGCAAGAAATTCCTGCTTGTCCAACACTGTAGCTTTAAGAACAACTCAAGATGGAAGCAAATTTAGAGGTGGAGAGGATGAGAATAAGGAAGAATCATTTCCCAATTAGAGTTTCCTGGAAGATCTGCCAGCTTTGAAGAGCTATTATTTTGGATGCATGATTACAAAACCTGTTATCTGCCACACTACCAGTAACTCCTGTCCATAGCAGTGATCAACAGCACACAATTCAGGAGAAAGAAAAATGGAGAAAGAAAAATGTAACACTCCACAGCACGTGAATTTTCTTGTTCTGATAATTACTTTTATGTCACTAAAGGCATCTCTGTATTTTAGAATCTATTCTGCAGGACTGGCACAGGCTGCCCAGATGTGTTGTGGAGTCTCCTTCTCGGGAGACATTCAAAACCCACCTGGATGAGTTCCTGTGTGACCTACTCTAGGTGGTCTTGCTCTGGGAGGGGGATTGGACTAGGTGATCTTTCGAGGTTCTTTCCAGTCCTTGAGATTCTGTGATTCTGTGATACACTGATTTCCCTTTTCCTGAAAACAGAAAATACTGGTTCTCCTGACAATGGCCAAAGCAGCCCAAGCCAGTCTTGATAATCAGAGGAAACAGCTGGCCACGTGCAGAAATCCAAAGGCGTTTTCTCAATGAGCACGTGTCCATCCTTCAGAAACTCACTGACCACTTCCCACCTTTATTTGCACTTTGGAAAAATGAAGATTTCAGAGGATGGCTAAAAACTAACCTCTTTGCTCCTTTTGGCTCTTTCACCAGTCCCAAACCCAAGGCAGCTTTTGTTCCTGTTTTTTTTTTTTTTTTTTTTGTGGGAGACGTCATCTTCCAGTTGAGGGAACATTGTCACTATTGGTATGAGGCTCAAGGTTATTCTGTCTTCATACAAGACACAAAGAAAGTTTCCCATCAGCAGTTGCTCTCACATTCAATGAGAAACTGAAATGCATGAGAAGGGTAATTGTACAAAACTGTTCAATTTGTAAAAAAAGTGATTCTTACTTCATCTGCCCATTAACTGTACTTCTTATCTGCATGCTTTACAACTAATAAAATTTTTTTTATTTTATTAAATCCTGTCCCATTTTGTAGGAGCTGATAATAACCAATTTCTTATGTAAAATATACTACAGTTTTTATCACACCCATAAATTACACCAGGTTGGGGGAATAAAATCCTTTTAGTTTTATGGGGAATAGAACAGATGTGGTGCTAAAAAAGGCAGAATTAGAGAAACAAGACAATTGCTAGGCTACAGAAGGAATTATTCTCATCTCAAATGGCTTGAAATCAGACAAGAGAACTAGAAATTACAATAGCTGAGTCATTTGGGATGTTGTTTTGAGGGTTATCTGCCATTATGAACAGCAACTTTCATTGACATAACTTCCAACATGCCTGCTTGGAAGATGAAGGGTGCTGCACCTATGGATGTTGTGCTCAGAAGTCACTGTTAAGTTGCATTTCACAAATCAAGGAGGAAACTACACTGCCATAGCCCATGCTTCACCTTGTCAGTGTGCACAGAAGAGCCATGAGTAGTCAGTGCTGAGGATACCAGAACAGTGATGAGGGTGATGAGATTTTTGTCTTGACTTCTGCCTAAATGGGGCCACTCATAGTTATTAAGTTGTTGCTGAAGGATGTGACACCCCATGAATGGTGACTGGGATGTAACTGTACTGGTTTCTCTTCCCTTTGCCTGAATCTGCTCACTCATCCTGCTCCATCATAGCAGATGTTAAGTGCAATGCGAAGCGACTGAACGTGTCCCCAGGGACAGGTTAGGATATCTGGATGGTGGGAAAAAGCCATGAGTGCCTCTTTCTTGTGAACAGCAGCCAGGTTCGGATCTGATGTGGTGTGATGACCTCAGAGCAGCCTTCCGGCACCTAAAGGGGACAACAAGAAAGCTGGAGAGAGAATTTTTACAAAGGCTCATAGTGATAGGACAAGGGGTAATGGCTTTGAACTGAAAGAGGGAAAAATTAGATCAGCTATCAGGAAGAAGTTCTTCCCTGTGAGTGTAGTGAGGCACTGGATCTTTGCCCAGAGAGGCTGTTGCTACTCCCTCTCTGGCAGTGTTCAAGAGAAGGTTGCATGAGGCTTTGAGTAGCTTGATTTAGTGGAAAGTGTCCCTGCCCATGGCAGAGGTTTAAAACAATATGATCTTTAAGGTTCCACCCAACTCAAATAATTCTATGGTTCTATGATTCATAGGGACATGATTTAATGGCATTGGTGGGTTAATGGTAGGATTCAATGATCTTAAAAGTCTTTTCCAATCTAAAGGATTCTGTGATTCAATGCTTCTATGATCATCAGAGGAATTTCCACATACAAAGGAAATGCCTAACAAAGAGTGTTTCCTCCTCTACTTACAGAAAACTCTTTGATAGTATAAACCAGTGAACAAACATTTTACCAGTAAACATACTTTCTCAGTGGTAGTGAACCATCATCTTGCTGCTGCAAAAGAACACGTTACTTCTTCTTTCTTCTGTGTGCACTTTGAATCTATAAGAATAAATTATGTCTTATGTCTTCTGTGCTTTAGCCAGGAGTATCTCCTTTTCTATAAATGGACAACCAACTGCTGCTGCCTCTCAGCCCAAAGGCTGCTGTGCTCATGTAGATATTCCTGCCCATAATTTCTAAGTGTATGTGTGTATTTTTAAAGTTCCCCTTACAAATGGACTAGCACCATATCACCTACTCCATCCTGGGAGAAACAGGCCCTTCAGAAGACACTGGAGCAGCAAAGTGAACCAGCTCACACTTGGATAGCTGGTTTGCCCTTTTTCTCTTTAGAAAAGCAGATTCAAAGGGATGGTACCAGGCAGGTTCTTTCAGTCTCTCACGGCTGTGATACCCTTGGTTTGATCTGGAAAGGAAACTGTAACACTCAGTCAGTTTAGTGATGGCTGGAAGGTGGGGATAACCTACATGTGTGGATAACCTACATGCTCCTTTCTCCACAGAGGTAAGTGACGACCATGAGCCATTTACAACACTCATTCATTTGCACCAAAACCAGTAGTAATTTAAAGTAGCTATTCTGCTGTGTTTTTCAATCAATCACCAAGAAGAAATAGAATCACTCTCCAAAAAATTGCTCTACAGATCCTAAGCTCAATAAAAACTCAAATTATTCCAAAATGTTCAGGATTAAGTGATGCCAGTTCTTCCTCTCAACACCCTGTAATTTAACAGCCCTTCCCAAAGCTGACTCATGCATAAGAGACTGCCATTGTGGACAAATGAAGTTAAAATTTCCCTGTCCCATATCCTGGTCACTGAGTGTGAGTACAACAGCTGAAGAAGTTTCACAGATCTTCTCGGTAACTACACAGCTCAGGTGTTAGAACAGGGCATTTGGATTTCTCTGTTTTTGTGATCCAGTGAAAGCAATTTGTCAAGTCCAGGTCAAGATTTTAAATTGCTTCAGCTGATACAAAACTGCATTATTTTTTACAACAGTGATAAAGGTAAAACACACTGTGTAACTTGGGGTAGATTTAGATTAAATATTAGGAAGAAGTTCCTCCCTGTGAAGGTGGTGAACCACTGACCCAGGTTGCCCAGCCAGGCTGTGGGTGCCCCATCCCTAGCAATGTTCAAGGCCAGGTTGGAAGGGATTCTGAACAGCCTTGTCTAGAGGAAGGTGTCCCTGCCCATGACAGGGGGTTGGACCAAGATTAGATTGGTTGGATCTATAAGATCCTGTACAATCCAAACCACTCTGTGATTCTATGATAATCTAGTAAGGAAAAGACATCACAAGAGAAAGGTCCTAAAGCAGTCAGTCAGCCCATTAAGCAGATGATCACAATCAGTACTGGACATGTATTCTGACTTTGCCACAGATTCAGTTACTATTGTTCTGTCCTTCTTCTGTAGGTAATTGTGTTGGGTTCATGCGGAGCTGTTTCTGGTAACAAGGGAGGGGCTGCACTGGTGGCACCTGCAAGAAGTTGCTCAAAACTTTCCTTGTTTTTAAATCAGACCCACCTCTGGGGCTGAGCCAACTGAGTGCCTCCACCATCACTTTTTAAGGAGAAGCTGGAAGAGAAGGGTTGGAGAGAGTTGAAGGAATAGGATGAGAGAGACTATGCAGACTCCAAGATCAAGAAGGGAGGAGAGGAGTTGTGCCAGAGCAGAGATCCCCCTGCATCCCATGGTTAGGTGAGGCCTGTCCCCTGCAACCCACGGAGGGCAGCGGTGGAGCTGAGCTGTGCCGGCAGCTGGTGCAGGACTCCAGGCTGTGGGGCTGTGCCTGGAGGGGCTGTGACTCTGTGGGGAGACAGCACTGGAGCAGAATGTGCCTGGAGTTCTGCTGCTGTGGAGGAGACCTGCACTGGGGGAGTTTGTGAGGAGCTGCAGCCCCAGGGAAGGGCTCACACCAGAGAGGTTCCATAGTGACTGTATCCCATGGGAGGGACCCCACATTGGAACAGGGGAAGAGTGTGAGGAGTCCTCCTCCCCTGAGGAGGAAGGAGCAGCAGAGACCATCTGTTAGGGACTGACCACAACCCCTGTTCCCTGTCCCCTGTGCTGCTGAGCCGGGAGGAGGTAGAGAAATGAGAAGCTAGAATGTGAATCTGGTAGAAGGATGGGGATAGGAGATCTTAAAGGACTGGTTTTATTTTCCTCATCATCCTCCTGTGTTTTGTTTTCTGTTTGTTCTGCTTTTATTTGGGGGTGGAGTAAATTGATTTTGTTTCTCTCCCTATGTGAGGTAGTCTAGTCTAGTCTGTTTTCCCTAGGACCATAATCAGTGAGTGAGCTCTCTCTGTCCTTGGGGATTTCCATGAGGCCCTCAGTTACCTTTTCTCTTTCCCATGCCACCAAAGAGGGGAGAAAGAGACTTGCTGTGTGGTGCTTTGTGCTCATCTGGGCTTAAACCATGAAAATAAGCTATAAAATAATCTCTACATGTTCGTAAGGGCCAAGAGAACATGAACTCTATGAACTGCACAATATTTTGTAACAGAACAGGACCTGAACACTGAGCCAGCAGCCTTCAGTCACCTGAAACCCTTTCTTTGTGTGGAGAAACTACAGCTGTTCCTATCCATGGTGCCCAGTAAAACATCAGGCAGCAGGTTTAAAACAAAGAGATTAGTCACAGTACATGTGATTACATGGTGAAGCTCATTGCTACAGCTTGTGAAAGCTGAAATGAGCTAAGGAACGATCAGATGCATGGAAAGAGTGCTCATGTCTAATGATCCCAGTGCAACTTTTCATCCAGAAGGCCCTAAAGCACTGAGTGAATTATAGCATATGTATGCATGAACACATACCTGCTTCATTCCTTGCATTAAGCATTTGTCATGGAGAGATTATTGAGGAAGACAGTACTTTGCACTCATTGTAGACTTTTCCACTGAACAGACAGCCCTTCGAGTGCTGCCACTGGTCCTCTATTTGTGACCACTTGAATGAAACCCATGAAAATTAATAAATGTATCTTTAAAAAATTGCTTGTTCTCCTCTTGAAACCAAGATACTGAATAACTATGTCTATCATGGAACTTTTGCAAAAAATGAAATTGCTTGAGAGCAGCAAGAGCTTATGCTGCAGAGGATAAGGGGTGCTGTGCAGCATCCACAGGGAAGAGCTCCTGCAGAGGCCCCACATTATTCCTATGGAAAACAATAGCAGCATGAGATTCTGGAAGACACTGAAAGCCACTGAGGACTTTCTGCACCTCTCAGGCAATGCTTAGAAACCCTCAGGAAGGCAGAGCTGGAATCCCCAGACAACACAGTATCAAGAGCAACTAGGGACCTCCTCTCTGTAGCTGATAGGAACAGGGTATACTCAGCATGGTCCATTTTTTGTCTCTCTTACTCCAAGTTCCTCTGTTTTCATTCAAGGGATTTTAGTATTCACTTAAGAGTGCCATTAAGAGAGCTGAATGATGGTGAACACTGTGGACCTCCCTGTGGCAAAGTAGAGAATACAGCAGTAGTTAAATGAAATACAGAAACCTTGCTTCTTATTTGCTGTTCTGAGCTGAACCAAAACCATTCCTCACTGAGCAACACCTGCTACATGGAACCTGCCCCTAGAAAAACCAACAGGAACTAAATTTAGTGAGCAGCCCTTTTTTTTTTAAGACAAAAGACTGTCTCCACTATGCTTATGGGACTAAAAGTAGCTCAGTAAAGCACAAGTCGCTGCCCTTAGTTTAGGTACAAGTCTATGGTGTATTAGTTGAGCTCTTAGTCAAATTCAGCGGTTACTTCTGTTAATTAGCATCAGCAGGGGGAGCTTAGAAAGCCTAAATGGTTTAGGAACTCTCTATCCCATGGGTTGCTTATGGACTTGCTTGTGCCAGATATAATCTATGAAGTCAAGGCAGCTCATGTCAGTGTCAACATGGTCTTTGTCCGGATGGATCCTAAACGTCTTCTTCACTCAAGCAAGCCTATGAGCTATTCTTCAACCCACATTTGTTTTCTGGATGAGCTTCGGGAGCTCAAAGAATGGTGGAGGAGGAAGAGGAGGACTGGTTTGTTGGGCACCTCTTGCAAGAGTACCTGGACCCTGTTCAAGTGAACTGCAAACATGTTACAACCTTCCATAAAGGGAAAGAACATGAGAGGTGATAATGGGAAAAGTATTTCACAGGAGAGTATCAGATAAGAATAGACTTGGCTGTGTTTACATGGCACCTTCCCCAAATGTGCTTTGCTGTCTTGCTGACAGTGAGCTGCTGACACATTCCTGATGCTGCCATCCACATTACCTCCAAACTTGGCTGTGTTTTAGAAGGAAACTCAAGCCATGGTTGCTGGACACAGTGACTGTTGTGACAACACACTTGTATGTAAACCCTCAGCAGCAGGAGACTGAGCTGGGGAAACAGGTCAGCTGCAAACACCAAGCACCAAAAGAATGAGCTGTCTCTGAGACCACTCATTCCTTCAGATATCCCTGGAACCAATGCCTCCTGAAGCACTGCTCTTGCTTCTTCGCTCATTGTCACAGCAGAGGCAGAGGAGTAAAACACCAATATCCTGTTACATTCATAAAGACATTATTCTCTCTATTGAGGCTTCATCTGAAGTACTGTGTCTATTTCTGGGCTCCCCAGCTCACAAGAGACAGGGAACTTCTGGGGAGAGTCTAGCACAGGGCTAACAAGATGATCAGGGGACTGGAGCATCTTCCTTATGAGGAAAGGCTGCAGGAACTGGGGCTGTTGAATCTAGAGGAGACTGGGGGCTGACCTCATCAACAAGTACCCAAAAGATGGGTGTCAGGAGGATGTGGTGACTCCTTTTTCTATATTGCTGACAAGACAAGGGGTAACGGGCACAAGCTGGAACACAGAAAGTTCCACTTAAACACAAGGAGAAACTTCTTTATTGTTCAGGTGAGGGAGCCCTGGCACAGGCTGCCCAGGGAGCGTGTGGAATCTCCTTCTCTAGAAGTTTCCAAACCCACCTGGACATGTTCCTATGTGATCTGATCGAAGTGAACCTCCTTTAGCAAGGGGTTGGGCTGGATAAGCTCTAGAGGTTCCTTCCAAAGCCTACTTGTGATTCTACACAGAAGAACTGCTTGTTACCAATACCTATATAAAAAATATGGCTATAGTGTAAGCTGCCTGGTCATGAGAAGACTTCTAACAGACAAGCTGAAACAAAGCTCCAGGAAGGCAAATAATTCAGCCAAGGGAAGCCCAGCAAGCCCTGAGACCCTGCAGAGCTGAAACAAAGCTTGTGCCCTGTCACTGGCCACGACATTAATGTATTTATGGAGCTGTCAGCAGTGACTGTCACAGAGACTATTTGAGGGAGGGAGATCTCAAGTTTTTGAAGAACAATCATTAAGGACAGATACTTATAGTCATGTACTTGGCATCTTGTCCTGGCGAATCAGAGATATGGATGAAACAGACCTGGCTTTTCTTCCTACATTTTCAAGCCCCCCCTGTTTACATAATTCAGCCTGATTGGACCTTGGTTTTACAAATATTAATCATTCTTTCTGCAGTCAGATAAAAATCTGCCTGAGGAGTAGATATTTATGTAAGATTTAGAGTGGAACTTCAAGACTCAGCACTTGCCTCTCAGGCAGCATTATACTCATTTTTGAACTAAAACATAATTACCAGCATAATGGAGAAGCTCTGGCAAAATCCATCAGCTCTCGGAGATGCTGCGCGCTCTGCAGACAACTATTCTTACCATTTCAGTGAGGAATAGCTGCCACGTATGGAGGGAAAACGGGGACCTACAACACTGCAGATGGCATAACCCTGAAAAGTTATGTTTGCTGAAGTACCTCTATGGGACAGCTTAAGATTAAAACATATGTGCAGTACACAATAAAACTGTGAGATACAAAAACTCAATAAATTAAGGATACATGCTTTAGCTTAAGAATTGCACACTCAACATTTTGGTATCGTTACTCAACCACACTGAAGTTTTTGGTGACTTGTTTATAACTTTCCCCCCATACTTCATAAACATTGATGGTTTTGCTATGTGAGCAGAGTGGTATTGTTCAGCATTTCTTCTTTTGCTGTTATTTCTCCTAAACAATATTTCCATTTAAATTGCAGGCAATTATGTTTATTTCATTGATTACTAAGTAAAAAAAAAAAACAAACAGACACTTTCTGGATAGACAGAATCAGTCATGATGCGATTTGATCATGTAAGCTAAAACAAAAGCCATTGATGTGCTTCACCTACCTCCATCTCACAGGTCCCTGTTCTCACAGCCTCTTTCCTTTTAAGCTCACAGCACTGATGACAAACATGTAGTTGAAATGTCAACAGCAGCCTTTCAGTCCTCTTCACGCCAACATTGTGTCAGGAAAGGAGAATATTCAGAAGTAATGTTGACTTGATGACCACAGGTTGAAAATGTGCTGCCTACAGAATCACAGAGTGGCAGAGGTTGGAAGAGACCTCTAAAGATCATCCAGCCCAACACCCTGCCAAAACAAGTTCTCCTTGATCAAGTCACTCTGGAATACACCCAGGTGGGCTTGTAAACCTCTAGAGAAGGAGACTCCACAGCCTTCCTGCTGGCCACAGTCTTCTTGATGCATCCCAGGATGCCATTGGCCTTCTTGGCCACGAGGGCACATTGCTGGCTCATGTTTGCTTTATTGTCAACCAGGACTCCCAGGTCTTCCTCTGCAGAGCTGCTCTCCAGCAGGTCAATCTCCAGCCTTTACTGGTGCATGGGGTTGTTCCTCTCAAATGCAGGACTCTGCACTTGTCCTTTTTGAGCCTCCTGAAGTTCCTCTCTGCCCAACTCTCAAGCTGGTCGAGATCCCACTGAATGGCAGCATAGTCTCTGGCGAATCAGCCAGTCCTCCCAGTTTGGTGTCATCAGCCAACTTGCTTAGAGAAGTCTTAAGAGAAGCTAGAGAAGCCCTAAGGTCTTCTCCTTACCCCATCCTCCTGACCGTCAATGTCCCATCTCCCCAATGCCCTTCATCTTGCAGACAAACTCAGAGAAACGGAATTTGCTCTACTAACAACCATTTGTCACAGTAACTGTACATTAGTTCATCATGTCTGTGACGGTACCTTAAGCTATCTGGTCAAAACACCTACCCAAACTTTGAGAAAACAAAGCTTTTATTCCTACAGACAATTTCAGGCCCCAAGAACTGAAGCCTTTTACTGTCAGAGGTTTTGACTTCCTTTTCCCAAGAAACCAAGAACACAGAAAAAAAGCAGCAGAAGTACATCTTCAGCATTCTTAGAATCAGTTTGAACACTGTATTTGGAATTATCCCATTTCCAGTAAGGGTTTGACAGCTCAAAATTCTTGGTAAGAACAATTTCTGTAAATGAGACAGCCATCTGAGTAGCCACATTTACTGACACTGCCACAGAACCCACTAATCTTAGCTGGGCTGTTGGGTTTGAAAGTAAAAGGCAGAGAAAGAAATCAAAGAGCAAGGAAAAAGCCCTTTACAACCCAGTTTCCAGCCTGACCCGTGGACAATGCCCACTGATATTGTATTTCAACAAGCATGCTGCAAATCCAAAGTCTTCTCCCATAACAAAAGAAGTCAAAAACCCCCAAATGCAACCAGCATGTAATAAGAATTTTATTGAATGCATGTAGAAAAAAGAACCAGAGCATGAAGACATGAGATTCATTTCTGTAAGCTCTATGCATGTGCAGGATCAAACCACCATGCAAAAAGGCATCTCCCCTCTTCAGCTGTAATTCAAGTCTCTTACAATAGCAGAATTATGACCACCTTCAGTGTTCCAGACACATGACTCATTGCTTTAAAAAGGATCTCGTTCCTGAATAGAGATAAAATTTTAATAGCAACTGTGAGAGCCCAACAATTAGCAGGTAGAGTGTTTAACCAGTACTCATGCCGTGTTTAAAGAATGCAAGCAAAAAATGCATCGTTACTTAGAGTAAGTAGAATTTCATCAAGGCAAAATTCCTAGTAAAACTAATCCCTAAACTACTGAAATGGTGACTTGATAATGTACACATTCTAGATCATCTGATGGAATGTTTTACTGTCAGGTCACATCAGTGCCATGTAAAACCTAAGAGTCAAAGTAGCTGAACTGCCCGGTGCTTAGCAGCACATTAACACTGAAAATAAACGCCAACTCCTCCAAGAAATGTTGTTACAGATATGATATGTCATGTTAAACAGGGAAATGGGCTTTTCTGCCACTAACTTGTATATCCAAGCAATTTTTTATGTTAAAAAGAAACTGTGAAGAAGTTCTAAAAGCACCTAAACAGCCATTCCTGAGACACGTAACACTGTCTGCAGGAATAATATGTAAACTCAAATTGAAACCCCACAGCTTTTAAACAATCACTAATTAGAAAACTTGTTCAATGCAGCACAACTTCTGAAAACATGGACAAAACAGGTTAAATTTAATAGCAAGTATTCCAGTGGGTGCTTGTTTGCAGTTTAGTTTCACTAAGACCTGGAGAGGTGAAAGACTATGGGATCAAAATCACTTTGCTTTGTTTGCCGGTCCTGCAGTGATGGTTTGGTGCATGGAGCTGAAGCCACCTTCTCTCCACATTTACTGACAAAAGTTATGGCCAAACCAATATTCCACTGAAGGATCAGCTTCCACATCAAGGTGTCACTTCATGGAATACCTGGATCAAACTGTAGTGTGCTGAAGCCTGTTGTGAGCAACTGTTCAGAAGACTCAAGATTCTGTGAATGTTCACCATCTTCTGCAGTTTGGTGATGGATGCAGACAGATGGTTAAACTAAGCTGCTAAGAATGAACACAGTTAAACTTATGGCAGTCTATACCCTCTGAAAGTTTATCCTTTTATTTTGAAACACATCACAGGCCACAGAAAACTAGGCTAATATTTGTAAAACCACAACTCTCTCGTCTGATCAAAGCTGAGTATTTTTTTGCTTGCTTTTTAAACAGGTGAATTTTAAAAGCTGTTTTACCAGCACTGATGGGGAATGTCATAACTGAACTCCTGAAGTATCTTTAATTTTGTGCTGAAAGTATGAACAACGGGAAAAGAGTAGGAGGAATAAATGAAAAGCAAAAGCAAAACTGAGGACCATGTTTACAGCAGCTTTCTTTTACTCACAGCCAAGCTGACTCAGCTGCCAGTAGAATCTAATTCCAATCAGTGAATTGGTTTTTAGTTGGAAAAGACCTTAAGGACTGTAGAGTTCAACCACTGACTCAGCACTGCCTCATCCACCACTAAATCATGTCCCTCAGTGCCATGGCTACATGCCTTTTAAATAATTCCAGGGATGGTGACTTTTCCACTTCCCTGAGCAGCCTGTTCCAATGCCTGATAACCCTTTTGTTCCTCATCTCCAAACCTTCCCTGGTGCAATTTGAGTGAATTTCCCTCTTGTCCTATAATTCATTACTTTGGAGAAGAGACTGACCCACCTCACTACAGTCTCCTTTCAGGTAGTTGTAGAGAGTGACCATGTCTCCTCTCAGCCTCCTCTTCTCCAGGGAACACCCCCTGTTCCCTCAGCTGCTCCTCATCAGACTTTTGCTCCAGACCCTTCACTAGCTTTGTTGCCCCTCTCTGGACATGCTCCAGCATTTCAATGTCCTTCTTGTAGTGAGAGGCCCGGAACTGAACACAACATTCGAAGTGCAGCCTCACCAGCGCTGAGTACAAGGAGACAATCTCTGCCCTGGTCCTGCCAGTCACACTATTTCCAATACAGGAGTGCCAGAAATAGCTTCAGGGCTCCAAAGCCCCAAGAGACTGAAGCATGAACAGCAGAAGGTCCATTCACCCACATGGTGAAGACAAGGCCANTAGCTAGCAACAGGACAAGGGGCAACACAAAGTTCCACTTAAATATAAGAAAAAGCTGTTTTACTGTGAGGGTGACACAGCAATGGAACAGGCTGCCCAGAGGGGTTGTGGAGGCTCCTGCCTTGGAGGTCTTCAAGACCCACCTGGACATGTTCCTATGCGACCTGATCTAGGTGAACCTGCTTCTGTAGGGGGGTTGGACTTGATGATCTCTAAAGTTCCCTTCCAACCCTACCATTCTATGATTCTTTCCACTTACATAAAGGCATATCGAGAGGTATAACTTGCTTAAAACCAGAAATTCTGTCTTCCCGAGAAATCTCATTTCCCTTGTAGTTCTTTAAAATGGATTTTACATGATGTAAACATACTGCATGTGAGGATGCAAATAAATGGAAAATATGTTAAAAAAAATCTGAAAGACATAAGATATTTAGGGTATTTATATATCCATATGGGTAGACGCAAGTTTGATATTGCTTGTTCAATAAGAACTTTCTCCTGGCATTTGAACATTGCTCATTTTGCTGTCCAAGTTCAGAGTTCTGCATACAAAACCACAGATGGCATGCTAGTAGCTACAGCTAGCTAGAGCTTTTCATTCAGTGAAGCAATTGTTCTCAGTACTGCACTAGTAAGAGCTCCACTTGGAGGTTCAGGGAACACCAGGGAGCATCTATTCTTTCACATGATCATTTGCAGCCACACACTTTTCTAAGCTTGTACCCTGTCACTTTACAGCACTTGATCATTTTCAAATTCATTAAAAATAAAGACAAAATAAAAGAGGAAAAGGCAGGCATTGCTAGAGATTAATAAACTCATCTAGGCAGAACTTTGAGCTGGAACTTTTAATAGGGGCCCATGTGAGTAAGGAACTTGGGAGTCCTGATAATACTCCAAGTCTATCAGGAAATAGGACCCTGAAATGAAGGTAAAACAGCACCAAAGCACATTTCAAATATACAGCACCAGGATTACTTTCTTGGTGTTTGGGGATGGTTTCTTTGGTAATATAGCTCCTACTACTTTAAGCATGAAGTAGGATTTTCATTTCAAGCACTGTTAGAGACAGAGCTTTGAGCTCAACTCAAATTAGACCTATTGGAAAACAGTAAGCTTCTTAGAAACCCATATCTAACTTCCTTGCTACTCCCTGTGCTTGCCCTGGCCTTATTCCAGGCCTACTTGGGTGGGAAGATGAGTATCCCTACGTTGCAACAGTCCACAGCACTGCTTGCTTACATGTATAAGTTTTGGCACAATAGGTGTATGTTTTCCATGCCTTATATACAAAACCACTGTTTTTCTTTCAGCTGCAATCCCCAAATTAAGAATGTATTTTAAGCAGAAAAAGAAAGCCACATCACTGCACGTGTTGCTGCTTGTATAAAGGCTCATCTTTAAATCCATCCTGTTTTCAGCCACCCATCTTTACTGACAGACAACTGAAAACAAAAATAAGATCTCAATTTCTAATGACAGCAATGCTGTTCAAAAGAAACAACATTTTAAAAACACTTAATTTCAAAGGTACAACTATGTTTTGATAGACGTTTTGGAAGCTTGCTGTTTCTCCTTTGTCCTGTAGATAAATTTAGATTGCCATCCTCAAACAAGAGCTATGCGTATCCACATGGAAATCATTTTCCTGAGACACCTACACGTGTACTGGCTTCACCTACTACACATATCCACCTACTTTGAAAAAAAGATTCCTGATTTTGAATTGTTGTAGAATAGGACAGAACATACATTCTAAAGATTATCAAATATATACAGTACTTTGGTAATTTTACAATTATAGCTGTTTCTATATTCTTCACAGCTGAGATAAGTTATTCAGGCCCTTCACTTTTCTACTTAATAATTTAAATGCCAAAAGTATAGGAAGACACAAAAATAAAATTCCCTCTTGCCAACCTTGTTGTTATTTTAGTCTGTTTTCCTGTTTTTATACATGAAATACAGCAAAAGAGTCAGCAAGTAGTGAAATCCTTAACAAAATACTGTTTATTCCATCCCTCTCCACAGTCAACAGGTACTGAAAAACCCTGGTTTCAGAAGACAAGAATGCCAGTCTGCAAGTGTTCTTCTGTATTTATGTACCTTCTTATACTAGATGTAAATGGCACGCTAACCACTTCAGCAACTGAAGGCTTTGTATCTGCACTGTTGTGTGCTTCACAATGAACAGTGCAGAACTGAACAGGTACCACCCAGCAGGTCCAGTCTAAACCCAACACTTGAGGAACAAACACACCCAGTGGACAGAGAATTAGGATGGCCAGTACATGGTAGGTGAGGTGGTAAGCAAAGGGCAATGTCTCTTTTACTCTAAATCCCCACGGAGACACTCCAACTAGAATAAATACACTCAAGGGAACTAGAGCAGAAATAGCTACTACCCTTCAAGCTTACACCCCCACGTACTTTGTGTCAAATTTCTTTGTAGAAGGGAATATATGATCTAGCATTACAAAAATGAATCTATATAAAAGTTAAATACTGGATTACAGTAGCAAGTCACCACTTCATAACAGGAAATAACTTGTTTCTTGGAACCATTATTGATCCGAATTCTCTTTTTTTTGTTGTGTGTTGGAAACTGGTAATTCAAGACTTGCCCATAAAAGGGGCTCTGCTTTTCTCATGGTAAGCTCGATCTTTGTAGCCGTCATATTCACATAACTCCTCTTTACATCGATTACCTAGAACAGAAAACACATTTCACACTTCAATTTAAGAAACAGACTGCTAGATATTTGGGGATTAAGTTAGGAAGAGTACCTTATCACTACATTTCAGTAGATGTTTAGGTAGATGGAGTTTGCTCTTACCTAGATAAGTCAGCCCTCTCCCATTCGCAAGCTGTGAACCTATGTCTATACATAAGATAACACACACATTGGAGGATTTTCTGCAACATCACCACCACGGTGATGGGATCAGCAAGGACCTCAGGAGCTCATCTTCAGCTCAAGGCAGCATCAACTATGATGGCACACCTGATCACCTGAGTGTGATCCATGTAATTGAATGACATGCAACCGAAATTCTGTCAATAAGCAGAGTAACAAGAAAAAACAAACTGTTTTGGGACAGTGGAAGCTGAGTGTTTGTGTTTTGCTGGTTTCTTTTTTTAAAATAGAAAAATTACTCTATACTTACTCCCCACAACTTCACAGTACGATGAAATTCCTTTTCTCCTTCAAATACAATATGGATATTTACCTTAACAGGAAAAACAACACAAAATTTTGTCAGGCTAAGAGAAAATTGATTAAAAAGCAAAATGTATCAGAATCATAGATCTGTGATATCGCAGTTAAGATGCAGATCCTACAGTGAGCAAAATGATCAAATTGTCCTTCAGACATAGTAGTGAAGATCTATTGTAACAGATTTCCATACAGTATCATAGTCAATAGTGGCTGTTGATATATCCTGGAACCTGTATCATTTTCTCCAGACATGTAACTAAAAATCAGAGAAGCATTTTAACTCTTGTTTAATACTAGTAGCTGTGATATAGCATAATGTGAAGAATGATACTAAATTATATTAAGCCAAATACAATTCAATTATGAATCTGTAATGATTTACATGTACGGTGATGCCAATCCATCACAATTGGGTTTTAGTTGCAGAAGCTGAGTTAAAGATTTTTCTGGATATATAATATTGCAGTTTAAAAAAAGAACCAACTCACATTAAAGCACAGATGTCCAAACAGAAAGTGGGGGAGGCAGGGGGGAAGCTATACATACTTGAACAAACATAAATGCCAAGAAAAACTTGTTACTCAAAAATATTCTTATGCTACTTCTGCCTTGTACATAAAGTAGAAGCCAGATTTTCCTAACTTCAAGCTGCTGGAAGAATTAAAAAAATTAATTACATCCTAAGGTAGACACTCACCATTGTGCTATTTGCTTCTACATAGCTGAGATCAGGAACGGAGTTTTTAGCATATACAGAAATAGTCACTTCTCCTCCAGTCTGGTGCCAATCATGCCTGCATGGAACTACTTTCTTACCCTAAATAAGGGAAAAAGTACAGAAAAAAGACTTGGAATAGCATGAAGGAGTATTTTTACAAGACTAATTAGGATAAAAGCTCAGGACTATTTTAATAACAAAGAAGCAGAGCTAATAAAGGACTATATTTATTGTTCAGAGGAGACTGAAAGACTCCATTTACTTCTCTTTTTAATAAATACTTCAGCTATGACAGAGACCACACTGAGAAACCAGGACATTGTGATAGAAAGAAAAACCCCTTAAACTCAATCAGTGAGCCAAAGAAAAAAAGAGAAAGTTACTTGTAGGATTAACTTCCTTTCCAAAATTACAGTTATCCAGCAGGCTGTGGAAAGGAACTGAACAAAGGAAGAGGAAGCCATCACTCCAAGAAACTTTCATATTACTGAAAAATATTATTGAGTGTTTATACCCTCTGATCTCTGATGCAGGAAAAATAAATGGTGAACAAATCCCACAATAACAACAGAAGGAAAAGTTAGTCTCCAATTAGCTATAAGCTCATTATCTCAATATAAACATGCTTAATATACACATAGCTTCTTAACATCTGAGTAAATTATCAGAATAATCTCCTGCTTTAGGCTCCCGACTTCAGATTTTTTTTCAATCCTTCTTTCTGTATTTAAAAAGAATCCTTAAATGCAAACACAAGTTTCCAAAGCAAGCAGTAATTCTTTACGTAAGGACTTGAAGTAATTGTTGCAGAATGAGGTAACAGAACTATCCTTTCTAGAAAATATTTTCTTCTGCTACATGCTACTGATCTTTGCAGTATCAAACCCATTTTGCCTCAGCAACAGACAACAGATTCATAAGAAGAATTCTGTGTTCACTTGCATTCAATATGCAACCAGTTGGTATTTCTGAAGTAAATGTTCAGTTCCATTATTACATTCTACCATGTTCTCTAAGAATCCCTTTAAGTCTTGGATGGAAATGTTTTTCAACTTGTAATTTTGCAGTTCTCAATACTGCAAGGAAATACCTACAAACTAACCAGAGGCCTTTCTGTATTTGTTACACTGGCAGCCAAACCAAAACACTCACTAACACAGAAAAATAGTCAAGAAATGTAAACTGAATCCAGATTAGGCAGAAGGAGACCCTTCCATCCCTGCCCATTGAATCTCATTGACCCTTATCTGCCCCATCAACACAACTCAACTCCTCTGGATGAAACTGGGAGCAGTTATTTAATACAGAAGATGTATGGCTGGTCTCTTCATGGTCTTAGGGAGAGGAAACAAAATGATCTTATTTTTAAGTAATATATATGGAATACTATAGACTTTAACTGTCAAAGCAGAAAAGACAGCTAATTTTTTTTTCTGAATTTGCCAAAACCACTCTTACTATAAAATAGTGATAAAACAGATATCACTAAAGGTTGTACATATTACCAGTGTACTTCTACCTTAGATTACTTCTGTTGTCACGCTGTGCATAATATCCTCCCCTACTATTTCAGAGGTACTAATCTGTAACAGCTCAACAGCAGTAATAACCCACTCTAGCTACTAATTACACTTCAGTACTCAAAGCTACAAAATGCTACTTACTGCATCCTTCTTAGTCCATACGTGTGTTCCTGTTGTGCAGCCTTCTTGAGCTAAAAATGTATTGAAGTCAGACGTTTTTCTTTTACAACAGCTCCAATACTTCATCCTTGAAAATTCACAAAGTAATTAACAAACAATATTTAGGACACTGTTTACTGTGAATACTTAAGATCTTTCCTTTATGCATATTAGTGTTCATTTGGTATACCCTCTTCAAGCATTGTCATTTTTGACTGAATAAGAGATACAGAATGAAAACAAGGCAACATCTACAAAGAAAGCAGGAATAAAAATGGACCAATTAAAAAAGTGAACTTAACTGAATACTAACCCTTCATGGAATATAGGTACACCAGAATGGTATATACATACTTCTTCAGTGCTGTGTGGTCCTTCGTAAGTCTAGTAACACAAAGCATTTAAATTGTATTATTATCACAGGATGTGAACCAAAGAAAGCTACACTTTGTATTAGTTCAATGGTGACATCATCTATGCTCTTAAGGCTCACTTTAGATGCTCAGAGACATCTGTCTTTAAAAACTATTCTGTATAGAGTCAGAGAAGACAAGGATGTAATTGCAAAATAAATTTATCACTCATAAAATAAGTGGACTCTCAAAAGTAAACTGAACATTGTGCAACTCTGCTGAGTATCAGGTCAGTTCTTCCTAACACAAACAAGTGACTGTGTAAGTTCTCCCACCAGAGTTTCAGTAAAAACTAAAACCTGTCAGATGTCCAGCAAAATACCTGTTGACATCTGACTGTCCCATTCAGTGCAACAAAACAGAGTGTAAAAGAACTTTCAGTTTAAATGACTATGTAATATAATGACTAATTTTGGTGCTAGAAGTGTTAAAATCTTTTCTTTATGGATTCTTCAAGAGCAATTTGAGTGTTATCTTGAGCTGAAATACATCAGTATCATGGGTTTGGCAAGCTTATTAAGTAAAAGTTCAGGAGAGGCTTAAAAACCAGTAATCTTAGGTTTACTAAATGCACAGTACAAAACAGCCCATGGTTGCCCATACTGAAGTGTGTTACCAAATGAGCATTTGTTAAGCTTGATGGACTTTCAAAATCAATTTGTAGCACAGAAAAAAGCACTCAAGAAAGGAAAAGGAAACTATGTACTTAACAGTTCAGTAGCATGGTGGTTTTAACCTACATACTAGCTACTATGAAGCAAATTAACTGAACCCAGACAAAACCAGCACAGGCTGCTAAGTCTAAGAGAGGAACTGAACCCCTTACCTTTGAACAGCCTGCATTTTTACATGCAGTCCCAATCTTGATTTCATCACTGTCCTCCTCTGTAAACAGAAACATATTATAGAAAATAGCAACTGAATTGAATAATGTACTAAATATTTTGCTTTTATTAAGAATAAAAATGGGCTAAGGAGTAGATTTGAAAAACTATCCTCCCAATCAGTCTATTTTCTGCCTGTCATTGAAGTCTGACAGAAAGATACAAAGAAATGGAACCAATACAAACATTTCAAAAGCTGTATTACCTATGCATTAGATTCTAGGTCTTCCTTTAGACTATTTTAAGTGGGGAGGAAAAAAAATGATGAAGAGGATTATTACAATTATAAAGGGAAGAAAACAACCACTTGTTTGGTTTTGTAAAATTAAAATGTAAAAGGCTCCAACTGCTGTGAATATGTACACAGAAAGAATTTGGATTCCAAGCAGAAAGAAGAGCTAAATGACAGTTTTGGCACAGGAACAAAACAGCTTAAATAGACACAAATGTAGGTTGAAATTAGAAATTGTTTCTTAAGGAGCAGTGCAGTTCTAGAACCAAATCCCAAACAAACTGTAAGAAAGAGGAAAAAAACAGACAAAGGGGAATCAACTCGTTTTCAGAGGAATTTCACTGGTTTATGAAAGGCTTTATACGACACTGCGTTTGCAGTAAGACAGGTGTACAGTTCATTTCTTAGGAACTCTTTCAATTACACATTCAGAAATGGATGTTCCCATCATGCCCATTCTAACCAGGAAGTCTTATAAAACGGGTAGTTCCAAGAATTTGATTTGGAACATAATGCTCCCACTACTACTACATTGTTCACATGGCAACTTTATCATTCCCTACATTGGAAAGTTATTTCCCAGATTAAGAACAAGAATATGATTACATGAAATAATCACTTCCGAAAGAACAAAAAAATCCCCACAGTATTTCATTTATTTGTGTGACAATTAGCATCATGTATCTACTTCACCTCCTTATAGCCTTACCTTTTTTCTCTTCATTTTCTGATGACAGCTTCAGTTTATCTAGTGCTTGTTTCAAGGAAGCTGACACTTTCAGCTGCAAATTGGTCATTGGCTCATCTGGGCTAAAAAACATCCAACCATGTATTCATGTCAGCCTCATGGAAAATAATTTACAAAAGACAACAAAGTAGTAACTTCTAATCTTGCTATAAGGGCTCTGCTTTTCCAACCTCCCTTACAACAAGCACCACCAAACTGGATTTGTAAATGCCAATTCTTACTGTTTCTGAGCAACACAGACTAGAAATTTAGAAGGCAGTCTTGGCTTTCAACATGAAATCCTAGTCTACAACAACAAAAACAAACTGGAGAGACTAAGGAAGCTAAACACAAGCACTCTACAATCATTTTTATAACTGTTTACACAACTGCTAGTGGCATTGTAAGTTATGAGCTTTCAGACTGCAATTCTTGCTTCTTGTAAAGCTAAATGCTGAGAGCTCTAGGGCTACCTTGTCTAACCAGAATACATTTATCTCATTTTGAAGCTTCAGATAACATCATCACTTTTACCAAACACAAGCTCTTTTTACACTGTATGTAATGTGTTAACATCAAATAACGAAACAAGGTTTAATTTGGCCAACTGACCACAAATTTGGCAAAACTTGGCTTCATGTACTGTACCTCGGCCTTTTAATCGTTTCCAATGGTTTTGGTGCCTGAATTATGTGTTCTTGAAATTTGGGCTTTAGTTCAGCCAGCTCCTTTCGTTCAGAGGTAGTTTTGACTTCTGGTTTAACAGGCTCTGGAGGTTTCTCACTGTTATGGAGACCCTTTGTACAGCCCTGTTGTGGAAAGCACATGTTTATTTTACATCTGCAGTGTAGCTCTGTGCACATTTTAAAAGTTATAGAAAACTCCAGCAAGTTTTCTTGATTTATTTATTCAGCTTCTTCTCCTTTAGCCCATTCTAAACATTGGCTGCAAACAAAATCCTACAACTGAAAGGGCAAAGAGTTTACTAGGACATACTTCAAAGAAAAATGCACACTTCCTGTTATCAAGCAAAGAAACAAAAAATGTTGACCTTCCTTTATTGTTTACAAACATTTAAACAGGTTTTGATAGAACTAATTATAACCATTAAAGCTCAAAAATAAGACTTGACCTCAACATTATAACAAGAAAGGTAGTGTATGCAAGATTTAAGACAGTTTTAACAGAAGTAAAGAAATTGTAAACATGTAAGCACATGTGCCATTTACTTACAACTGTCATGTGACAGGTATAAAAATTGTGAACAATGAGTAGTACATACCGCAATGCTTAAGAAGTCAGAAAAGTCTGTTGTTCTTCTCTTACAACACGACCAACCCTATAAACATTTGGGAATAAAAACACCACAAGTATGACTATCTTACTTGGCAACAGCTTATAAAAAAGAATAGACTAATTATATTCCTTTACAACATGTGGCACATCATGATTAGAGATTATCTTCCTCCCTTCTTTGGACAATATCATCATCTGCGTTTTCAAAAGACAGAGAAATCTGTTACAGCTGCCCTTTCTAGTTCACTCAGTCAATAAGTTTGGTAAACAGGAGGCAATATTTCCCTGATAACTTTGGTGCCAACTCTGTATGACAGAAAACAGAAATGTGAAATTAACTCATAAGTAACATAAAAGCAAAGCAAACAAATACTATACCAGAGACTAGGCTCACCTGTGGCAGATGGTACAGGCCCCCTTCCTAAAATGATGAGGATTTTTTTCTTTCTTTGAACACTAGTTAAGTCTTTAAACTGCTTGTCTCCCACCACAAAGCTGGACATCTGCATTGCATAGCAATCTAAGCAGCTACATGAATTAAGAGCACTTTTGAATTACATAAACCTGAAATCCAGCTTTACAGAAAATTGTCTTGCCACTGTATCTTGGAACCTGAAGAACCTCGTTAAAGGTAACATTTTGAGTAATGAATGCACTGCTGATTTCAGAGCCTAAGTAGTGTCAAACAAAGGGTTTGAAGTAGTTCTAAAATCTTCAAAATACTATTTCCACAGCTGAGGAGACAAAAGGTACACCCTGCCCACTTAAGATTAGCTAGAATTCATGGCAGTAAGAAAACTACTCATATAAAATTATAATAGATATGATAGATCATGGAAAGAAGGGATGCCCACTTGGGATGAATATAAGACTGTTGTCAGAGGATGTAGGGAGGCAACTACAAAAACTAAAGCCTCCTTGGAGTTGTAACTTGCAAGGTAGGTCAAGGACAACAAGAAGGGCTTTTTCAAATACACTGCAGATAAAACTAACACTAGAGTCAACGTAGGCCCACTGTTGAATGAGATGGGTGCCCTGGTGACAGAGGATACAGAGAAAGTAGAGTTACTGAATGACTTCTTTGTCGATGCTGCTGGAAACTGTCCTCAGGAACCCCAGAGGAAGTCAGGTTAAAGGTGTTTTGGTTGGTTGATGAGGGCTGGGTTAAGGAACAGTTGAGCAGTCTGGACGTGCATAAATCCATAGGCCCCAATGGGATGCACCTGTGGGTGCTGAGGGAGCTGGGAGGAGTCACTGCTAAACCACTCCCCAGCATCTCCAGTAAGTCATAGAGAACAGGAAAGGTGCCTGAGGACTGGAGGAGAGCAAATGTCACTCCAGTCTTCAAAAAAGGTAAGAAGGAGGAGCCACGTAAGTACAGACCAGTCAGCCTCACCTGCATTCCTGGAAAGTTGATGGAGCAACTTATCCTGGGTGCTGTCTCCAGGCATTTAAAGGACAAGAGGGTCATTAGGAGCAGCGAATATGGCTTTACCAAAGGGAAGTCGTGTTTGACCAACCTGATAGCCTTTTATGAAGATGTAACCAGGTGGACAGATGGTGGTAACACAGTGGATGTGGTTTATCTTAATTTCAATGTAAAACATTTGACATCATCTCCCACAGCATACTGGCAGCAAAACTGAGACAGTGTGGGTTGGATGATCAGGTAGTGACGTGGACTGTTAACTGGTTGAAAGGAAGAAGGTAGAGTAGTGATCAATGGGACAGGTCTAGTTGGAGGCCTGTGTCTAGTAGAGTCCCTCAGGTTGGTGCTGGGACCGGTACTGTTGAATCTATTCATTAATGACCTTGTTGAGGGAACAGAGATACTGTCAGCAAGTTTGCTGATGATACTAAACTGTGGGGAGTGGCTGAAACACCAGAAGGTTGCCATTCAAAGAGACCTGGACAGGCTGGAGAGTTGAGTGGGGAGAAATCTAATGAAATTAAACAAAGGCAAGTGTAGATTCTTGCATCTGGGAAAGAATTAACCCCATGTACCAGTACAGGCTGGAGAATTAACTCTTAGAGAATAGTGAAGGGGAAAGGGACCTGAGGGTCTCAGTGGACAGCAGGATGACCATGAGCCAGCAATGTGCCCTCATGGTCAATGGCATCCTGGGGTGTATTAGAAGGGCTGTGGGTCATAGGTCAAGAGAGGTTCTCCTCCCCCTCTACTCTGCCCTCAAGACATCACGTCTGGAATGGACACCACATGCAATTCTGGGCCCATCAGTTCAAGGAGGACAGGGAGTTGCTGGAGAGAGCTCAGTGCAGGGCCACCAAGATGCTGAAGGGAGTGGAGCATCTTCCTTATGATGAAAGGCTGAGGGAGCTGGGGCTCTTTACCTTCAAGGAGTCTGAGGAGTGACCTCGTTAACGTTTACAAATACGTACAGGGTGGGTGTCAGGAGGATGGAGCCAGGCTGTTCTCAGTGATGTCCAATGATAAGATAAGGGGCAATGGGTGCAAACTGAAATACAGGACGTTCCAAAGAAATACAAGGAAAAATTTCTTCATTGTGAGGAGCACTGGAAGAGGCTGCCCAGATGGGTTGTGGAGTCTCCTTCTCTGGGGACATTTAAAACCCACCTGGATGAGTTCCTGTGTGACCTACTCTAGGTAGCCCTGCTCTGGCAGGGGGGTTGGACTAGATGATCTTTTGAGGTCCCTTCCAACCCTTAAGAGTTTGTGATAAAGTTTTAATTAGGCAAGAGATAGGAAAAGGTGCAGGGGAGTACTTGTACAAGTACAGTAGTATTTGTTTGAAAAACAGTGCACATGTAAGATACAGAAGGAGTAAACATCTTTTGAGATAACTGTATCATTTTTGTCTTTATAATTAGGTAGTTTTATGTACCGAGTACAGCTATAATTTTGTACAAAACAAATTGCCCCAGTCTAACTGTATTGTGTTTGTTCATGCAAACACACACACACAAGATTCCATGAGTCCAAAAGACAACACATTATGGGACAGAGATGAGATGCACTGGCAGTAGAAGCAAATTCTAAATATTATGAAGAAATGCTTGCCCCAAAGCTTGCTTAAATAGTAGTTTGATGTCCTAAGAAAGGTCTTGGCTACATCTGTATTAATACAGTAAACTGTTTCAGGCTCCATTTCTAAACGGTAGATTTCTGACCACATGTACCTGAATTGCTAGAATGATTTCCAGTACTGTTTTGGCTGTCGTGTCTCAAATAATTCCCTGTAGGCACTTTGAATGCACCCAGTAGATCTTTAAGCAGGAAAGCAGTTAAATATAAGGTATACGGGTTACGCAGTTGGCTTAAGCACTGGAGCCCAGTCACAGGTACATTTAATTCAGTATGGAAGATGCAGCCAGGGAATCCTCAAAGTTCCTCATCAGAGGCAAGAGGGAACAGTCCCAACTTAGCCAATACTCATTTGGCTGATTAACAGCACACAAATCTTTTATAAAGCAGGCTAATGTCTCATACTTGTTAGTGTTCTAGGCACACAAGACCACAAACAGTTGGGCTGAATTCCAAGCAGGTTAACTGAGAGAGTATGACACCTCTCAATGCCTCCAAAGACCTACTCAGATGACCTAATGAAACTGTTGAGACACCTAAAGTCAATCAATAGTAAGTGTGTCATACAGGCTTGCATGACACTTTAGACCATATGAGTACAGTCTCTTCTCTAGGTTTGAGTAAGTGTGCTTTTCATAGGGTTGCTCAAACATGATAGACAGAACATCAGCTTCTGTAACACTGAAAGATTTGGAATTAAAAAGGAAAACAAGCCCATTGTTTTACATATATAGGAAAAAAGGTAAGACTTAAAAGGATAGTTCCATACTTACTTTGAGAGCATCATGAAAGACTGGCACACCTGGATGATATGTGCATGAATCTACAAGAAAATGACTAGCATTAATATTCAGGCATACCAAGAAACTTTATTCATCTCATCATAAACCCAGCAAAAATTCCACACTTGCAATTCATGTATGCTATGAGCTGTCCCACTCCTTCAAGTGCACATAATTACACAAGAAAACACAAGACACCACAGAACAAGCTTTCTGAGGGCATATAGTAAACCTCAGATTTTTTTCTTCTGTATTATACAAGTAGAAAGCAGGCATCCAAGACAAACTTCTGCTTCCACATGGAGCAAGTAAACTTTCAATGGACCATCCTCTGCCATCATCAATAAATCAGTCCTTAGCAGAAAGATAATCGTGGTCTTAAGGACACCTGACAGACATAAAATACTGGCTTATGCATCAAACCTACCAATTTGCACTCAATCAAGGCTTTCTATCTAGAAGCATTCTGCTAAAAAATTCTCTTAACACAAGTTAGAGGCTCATTTTTTTAGCAATTATTATTAGCTTGTTCTTTTTTCAATGTTTGTACTATCCTAGGTCACCTAAGGACATGATCCCAAAGGCTAGTCTTCCATATAAACAATTTAGAGATGTCAATACTATTAATTATTAATAGGTTCTGCACAAACGCTACACTGAAACACAACTTCCATTAACAGAACTGCTTATATTCATAGATATTTACCAACATTACAGTTTTTTACTTAGCAACTGTTCCTTTTTTACTTAATATATATTTTTCTCAAGTGTAATAAAATTGCTCTGATTATATAACTTCCTGACAGATACTGCCAAGGACAATATTTTAATGTCCTGACAAAAAGAGATGGAAAACATTAGCCTTTGAAACAATTTTGTTGTTGTTGTTGTTGTTAGAAACAACTGAAATTTAAAGTGATACAAACAGTAAACATTCTAAAAATAAGCCTCCATAAAAAAGAAATATGAAAAATATCACAATGCACATAATAGGAAGCAAAACAGAAAAGTGATAAATAACTTAATTACTAATCAGCCTACACATATTATGTGAGGAAAAAAAAAACCCAAAGTCTGTTGGTTTCATGTTTTCTAAATCTGCAGATTTTTAAGAAATCTTGCTTTGTATCATTTTTCTTTAATTTTATATTCAATGTCAAATACAGTTTGGCAAACATCAGTTTCTACCTTAACTCAAATGGCAGGTATTTTGGGACATTTGTCCTTCAGCAGGACTTAAAAATATACCCACAAACTTCTACCAATTCTTTCAGCTTCAGGATGAAGAGTTATTGTGGTAAATCTTACAGGAAAATTAAGACAATGTGGTTGTTTTGTATAAGAAGTGCAGGACTTCACTGCTAAATCAAATAAAAACACAGGTTATTCTTTTCCAAAAAGTATGCAAACATCATGGCAGTAAAACTAGAGTTCTGTTTGCAGCAAAGATTATTTCTCAATCAGAAGGCTTAAACCAGTATTTTTAATCCCTCACAAGCACGTGGGTTTATCCTTCACAAGCACGTGGGTTTAAATGACAGAGTTGCTGTTAATTGATGCAAGATTTTTAAGAGACCAAAACCATCTTATGATCAGATAACTCAGGGGTGTCTATCCTTCAGCTCACAAGTCAGTCACAGACAAGCATCTATCGGCTAAGGCCAATGCTTTTTCCTTTCTCCCTAAAGCCCTCTCTGCAGGAGGTACATCAAGGGAGCAATTGATTGCCCACTTTGCTGCTGTCTCATGAGGGCCATGCATGCTCCTCAACAGAAGATGGTGAGACAAGTCACTCCACAACGCCTCTAGCAGAGGCAATGGGACTTACCCTCTAAGCTGCCTGACCACTCTCAGAGGACAGTAAAACATCAATTCTTTTTCACTCATGAGTCCAAAAGTTCCTATAAGAATAAAGTTCACACCCAAAAAAGCATCCCATTTCAGACTATGAGGAGAAAAATGGGAATTTGAGATACGTTGATATGCACCTGAGCAGTTAAAAATATGTTCCTTTTCTGATTTTTCAGAGTTCAGATTCCAGCCTTTGGTTGCTATTGTACATTTTTCACTGAACAAAAAGCCCTCCAAGTTTTGTCTCCACTGCCATCACTATCTTTCCTTACCCAGGAAAAATGTAAAGTTTTTCAAAGCAAGCCATCTTCTCTCACCTTCAGATAATTTTGGAGATTATCAGCTGTTGTTTTTTTTTGTTCGTTTGGTTGGGGTTTTTTTTAATGGATTTAGATTTCATATCCAAAGCAATCCCACTTTCACAACACACACACGCTGCTGTCTGCTGTTACCTTACTTGCTTATTCATTGAAACACTTTACTAGCCTTTTTTGTTAAACGCCAAAGTAGAAACTCAAACTCAGAGGCATTTACAATGAAACCTTGCTGAATTCCTGAGGATGAAATGAGACATCTGTCTACATACAACTTGCAAATCAACCTGCTATCCTGTGGAAACACTCCCAATATTTCACAAGCTATGTTTTACAGCCCCAAACCAATAGAAGGCCATTAAACCTGATGAACTTTATTCAGCACCTTGAGCAAGCTGATGTCTTCAAGTGGTGGCTGAAGCCAGGGAGCTAATTTCAGTGAATTTCTCAGTTGGAAAAAAAACCCCAAAAAAACCACATAGAAAACAGGATGAATGTAGTATAGCAAGAATTACAAATAGTTCACTGACAAAAAGAGTGAGAAATAGAAAGCTGTGGGGGGAAACAGAAGATTAGATGTACATTTTATAGGAACAGAGTTTGAACTGTGAGGAACAGATAAGGTTAAAGAAAACTGAGTCTGGGCAGACATACTCCAAAAATCCAAGCTATCACTTCTTGCAACCACATGGCTCACTAACGTCACCTCAGAAATACACAGACTTTTCATCAGCTGTGTGACACATTAATTATCCTGGGGGTGTAGGATCACCACATTTGATATAAGAAGAAAGTGTTTAAACAAACACAAAAGTCTACGATGCTTCTGTTCCAACAATGGACCAAATTAAACCGCATTAAGAAAGATCCAAATTACAGCCTACAGCAAAAACTCCACATTGCAATACAGCAAAGAAATCAAGACAAACACATATAACATACAATTTCAGTCTGGTTTTGCACACTACCTTTTCAACTGTCATTAAGCAGCACTGCTTTCAAACCTATACCAAAGAAGTGCATATATTACTTCATACAGTAGTCGTAGTGATCAAAATTTGACCTGTCCTTGACACGGATCAGAAATGTTCATGTGGCCATTTACAGGGAAAAAAAGTAATTAGAAACCTGTTACCACTTCTGAAGTTAAGTTCTACTTTCTATGTCAGATGCTGTACAAGTCTTTAACAGTATGGCTTAACTAATAGTTAACATGTCTAAAATGCATGTGATATTTGTACCTTGCCAGGCAAGTCACAATGAATCCATAACTCTGCACAGAGTCACAACTGTGTAGACATACCTTTAATGCTTTCCCTCAGGCTTTTTTTTTTTCCTGCCTGTCTTTAATAGGCATACAGAGCTTCACCTCAGCCAGTTGCCACTTGCTCATATTTTGAAAACAATGCAAGTTTCTACAGAAAATACATGCATGTATTATTTCATCCACCAGATTCTGAGGAGAAGATTAATGGCCTCTTACATCAATCATCACTACGGGAATATCTATAGTGCAGCCTGAAAGTAGACAAATAACCTGAAAGATCCAAAACTGCTTTGGGGCTCGAAGGCCTTATTTTTTTCCTATATATTTTAAGAAAGCTTCTTAATGATGTGCTTATACTAAGCATTACTATTAAGCCATGTAAATGAAAAACTTCTTAAGGACCTAAGTATTTTCGTGTTTAACACATGTTCCAGCTTTAATGCCCACAGTGCTTTATAGGTAAATCCAAACACTGTTTTGAAACACAAACATTTGAACTTATCAGCCAAACACACTGCTAAATCTGGATCTGGATGGATGCCTAAGTAGTAACCATCCTACTGAGTGAAGTTTAGGGATGCCAAAAGTTGCAGCCACTCTAATTCTGCAGAAAATGTCAAGTTCGGTTTTCTGAAGTGGTCTGTGAATAACTACACTTACCTTCAGAAACTGCCCAGTCTAGGACACGGTAATTCCAGTAAGTCTTCCACTCACTTACCAAAACAAACTTCCTCTCAAGAAGTTTTTTTCCCAGTCCAAGCACCATACAGTTAGCATAAGACCATGCCAACCAGACTCAGTCTACTACAAGTTGATCACAGACACAGGAACATGTGGTAAAGAACTGTTATTTTAATAACAAGTACGGATCATGAAGCCCCAATGAGAATTTTTAGCATGAAACCCCTCTATCTGCCATGTCTTAGGGCAAAGGGACACAGCGGATGGTGGTGGAAGAGATCACTGTATGGAAGCTCTCCACAGTTCATGTTACTAATGATACTAATATAAGCAATCTTACTCAAAATGCTGTCCCTCTCTTTGGAAATACTACGCTTGAAAAAAATAAACATGCTTTATGCCACAGTTCTTAATCACTGAACATGCACACGCTAGAACACATTGGCCTACTTACAACCTTGTGGGTCACTAATAAGCTAATGCAAAGAGGCCATCCTAGAAATTCAGCACATAGTTACTTTACAAACCAGTTAAGGGCAAATCCACTGAAAACTCAAAACACTCTTTTGCAATTATGAAACCTAAAAGTGCTTTAAACGATGTTTTGCCAGGTACTGGACTCCCACAGTATACATAGGGGAAGTGCTGCAAGGGCTCACAGCGCTTGCCAAAGCAAGTATAGACATATCACAAGATATATTTAATTACCTGCTGCAAGTCTACACGCTAAACAAAAGTAGCTGATATCTGCTATGTATGCAACACCCACAGAGGGTGGAAAACCATCTGCTGCCCAAGGCCTCCAGCTTCTACCTTTAGAACACAAGACAGAGATGGACAGGTTTGCTTCTTATTGCCTCTTTACGCTGCTTTGAGCGCTTTTATCATTCTGAAGAACCTTGGAGCCAGGCTCGCCACCAGCCCCGCAATTCCACGTTAATGAGACACCTTCCAGCCCGGGCAGGTTTCGCTGCCGGGAAGCCGCCAAGGGAGCAACCTGCAACACCGCCTTTAACACACCCGACCGACCCTCCGGCGACAGAAAGTGCCGCACGGGAACAGTCGATTCCGCGGGGTGCTGCGAGCCTGCAACGGCTGCCGCGGCAACAGCCACACGCCGGCTCCGGGCTCACCCGAGACCGCCCCGCGACCCCGCGGGGGAACCTCCATCACCTCCTCCTGACCGAAAGCAATGCGGGAGGCACCCCGCGCCCCCCTCCCCTCCCTTTCCGCACGGCTCTCACCCTCCGTGTTGGTTTCAGGGTCAAAGCGCTGCCCGCAGCCGCGGTTGTAGCACAGCAGCGACATGGCGGCGCTCGCTGCCCCGGCGCGGGGCGCAGCGGGACGCGGCAGCCGGGAGCGCCGGCGGGGGGGCGGCGGGGAGCTGCCCCGGCGGAAAGAGCCGGCCGCAGCCTTCCGGAAACTTCACGAAGCTTCGGGGGGAAGGGGGGGAGCGGACAGCACAGCGGCTGCGCAGGCGTCTGCCCGGCGCGGAGCCGTCGCCGGAGGAAGAGGAGGAGGGAGAAGGCGGCGCTCGGTCACAGCGCGCGGCGGCGCGCATGCGCGCGGGAGGCGAGTGTCGGCGCGGGCCGCTGTGCGCATGCGCAGAGAGCTGGCCGGGCCCGGCGGGGCGGCGCGGGCGGCGGAGCTGTGGCGCGGTGGGGATAGCGGGTGCTGCCCTGCGCGCACGGCTCCGCGGCCTCGTCGGTGTCGGCTCGGCGTGGCTCAGCCGCGGAAAGCACCTCAGCCGCATCAGAAGCGGGCGGGATGCCGCTGGCCGTCAGCCGCGCTCTCCACAGCTGCGAGGCTCTGTGCAGCCGACCCGGCCTCACGGCGCCGGGTGCTGCGGGGCCGGCAGCGCGAGGAGGCTGCGCGGGCCGGGCCGGGCCGGGCCGGGCCGGTGG